>JAHUTJ010027472.1:0-10943 GCA_036250325.1 Characodon lateralis
TCCGTCTGTCGATCTCCCGCTCCATTCTTCCCTCACTCGTGAACAAGACCCCGAGATACTTAAACTCCTCCACTTGAGGCAGGAACTCCCCTCCAACCTGAAGAGGACAAGACACCCTTTTCCGGTCAAGAACCATGGCAGAGCTTGGAAGAGCTAATCTTCATCCCAGCCGCTTCACACTCAGCTGCGAACTGCCCCAGCGCATTGCAAATTAATATTAAATAAAATGAGCAACAGCATGACCATGAACACAGAAGGTGTCCAACCACACTAATGTGAATATTATTATTGTATCACTTTTTTCTGAAGAAGATTTAATGTAACCAGTGATTTTTTTTACAATTTCGAACAGTTACTCTTCTGTTTCAGAAACATGCACATCCATTAGGGTTAGGAGAAACAGCTGGCATCCTAAGTCATGCCACTGACAACATCCTCTCTGATGGAGCAGATACATGTCTTCCCTACATTTCCCGTATGCACACCTCATTTATCAGATTCTTCTTTTTGCAAAAAAAAAAAAAAAAAAAAACAACTAATGGAAACCATGAATCCTTCTTTCAGTTCTCAATTATCCACAACTTTGTGCTGGTCTAAAAAGCAATAAATTATATTGACATAAGTCATTGTTGGGTAAAATGTGAAGAGGTTCAGGGGGCTCCTAATATATGTATAATATCTCAAAGCTTACCACAAGGCCTCCAAAAAGATCCTAATGTTGGCTCCTCAACTTCAGGTTAGTTACAACATGCTAAAGACCAGAGATGAATTTAATTGTAAGAATCTGGTGCTAATCGAACCTCTTCGGTTCTGTGGAGTAATGAGGCTGGTGTCTATTGTTTGCAGTCCTGTGGGAACCTTTTTAGCTATTATCTGCTCTCTGCAGGAGAAAGTAAAGCCAATGTCTACTGTGAGAAGTTTCTGATAAGACTCTGATACTATAATGTCCATAAGAGGTCAAACATTTGCAGATATTACTTCATTTGTTAAGTGGATTAGCAGCTTACTGTCCTGAAGCAGACAAGGGTAAAACATCAATTGATCTGAACATATATTATGTCAGTGTTTTGGATTTGGAAATGCAAGATCATGTGGGGTTAGTTGGCAGAGAGAGAAATGGAGCAAAGTGAAGGATCTATCATCCAGACATGGCTGTCTGTTTGTTGGCACTGCACCGCTACCTCGCTAACAAACTCTTGCTTTCACGGCCCACTTGTTGAGTCACGCATGTCTGACGGGAGCTGCTTACTATCACCGCTCGTATAGGTGTTGTTTCGTCATTCTGCGTGAAGGGCAGGCTGGTGCAAGGTGGGATCAATCACTCTCCAGGACACACTGACAGTGTAAACCTTTGATAAAGAATGTCGTTCACACAGAAACTCCCGTCAAGGACATATTAAAGGCCTGACACAGAGTGATTAATGATAACACTAGCACCACCAGGATGGGTCTCTGCAGGGCTTAGAAGAGAAGGATGGGGAGGTAAATGGGGAGCACAGTTATACAACAAATACAACAATGACAAACTGTATGCAACACAGAGCAATTTACGAAAAGTTGTTTTACAGATTGAATATGTTTGATAACCTCAGAAGTTTGGAATCCAAATCTTTCTACAATATCAGCATCTTCAGTTGTTCACAATGTAGTCTAGGCACTGATAAGGGCAGGGCTCACTGAGCACTGACCTCCAACCTCATATGAGAGACTTACATCTTCAATATCCAACTATGCCACTGTCCAGGCTGATGGTTGGGTTTTCCCTGAAATCCATTTTGTCTTCTTTATGATTCAGAATGAGTTATTGAAGAGAGTTCAGTCAGAGGCTTGTCAGTCAACACAATAGGGTAGAGCAGGGCAGAGTAGGGTTCTTGTAACTGTTTCAAACTTCACAGAAAGAAAATACTGCTTCCAACCTCACGCTCAGTTGGTGGTACAGAAAGGGCACCAGCAAGAAATGGACAGGCTCTCTGCTATGTAGCACTTAATAAGTAAAACCTGGAATATGTAGCTGCACGGAGAGATAAAACAAAAATTTTAAAGAACAGCAGAACTGGTACAAACAGGAAAATGAGACGATGGATTTTCGTCATTATTTGTAATACTGTGCCTTGTAAAACTATTCCAAACTCTTTGCATGTTTCCATATTTTGTTGCATTACAACCATATCCTAAAATATATTTTACTGAAATTTTATTTGGTTTGACAACATTTTTAAACACACATTCTTAGTTGGATTTGAGTCTGGACTTTGACCAGGCCATTAATCTTCCTAAATCTGATTTGATCTAAACCATTCCACAGTATCTCTGGCTGTATGTTCAGGGTGGTTCTCCTGCTGGAAGGTGAACCTCCTCCCCAGTCTCCAGTCTTCTGCAGCCTCTAACTGGGTTTCTTTCAGGATTGTCCTGGATTTACCTCCATCCATCTTCCCGTCAACTCTGACCACCTTCCTCCTTCAATGTTGGCGTCCTCCCACATATTTCCTGCATCTCCTAAACGGTTGGTGTCAAAAAGCAAACAGAACTTCTTATAGCTTTCTTTTAACAGTGGTCTTCTGCTTGCTAATCTTCCATACAGGTCAGATTTGTGGATTACACCACTAACATATGTTTTGTAGAAAGTTTAAGTTGAGCTGTGGATCAGTGCAGCTCCCCCAGTGTTACCATGGACCTCTTGGCTGCTTCTGTCATTAATGCTGTCCTTGCCCAGCCTGTCAGTTTAGGCGAATGTCCATGTCTTTGTAGGTCTGCAGTTGGTCCATCCTCTCTCCATGTTCAGATGATGGATTGATCAGACCTCTATGAGATGTTCAAAGCTTGGGATCTAATGTTTAGCTGGTTAATCTGTGTAGAGTTAAGCCAAACATATGAATATCCAGAGTAGATTTAGTTTTAAAATTATTTTCATTCAACCAAGAATTTTATGTCCGACAAGGCATGAACCATGCATCTCTCAGAATATAATAAAACAATGTAGAGGGAGTAACGATTAAAAAATTTTCTATTTTTATTTACACTGTCTTTAAAATGGCATCGAGAATTATTTCTACTGTTCTAATAATCAGTAGAAGAATGTTTATTGGAATTCTTCTAATTGCTGAGCAGCTTTCTGCATGTCACCCTCTCATCCACTTTACCCCAGTGGATGAGAGGGTCGTATCCCTGCGCCTTCGGGTTGGGGACAGGTCTCTGACTGTCGTTTCGGCCTACGGTCGAAGCTGTAGTGTGTAGAGTACATGGCCTTCTTGGCGTCCCTGTCCGGGGTGCTGCATAGTGCCCCTCCCGGGGACTCCATTATTCTGCTGGGGGAATTCAACGCCAACGTGGGAACGACAGTGACACCTGGAGAGGAGTGATCGGGAGGAATGGCCTCCCCGATCTGAATCCGAATGGTGTTTCATTAATGGACTTCTGTGCTAGTCACGGATTGTCCATAATGAACACCATGTTCAAGCATAAGGGTGTTCATCAGTGAACTTGGCACCAGGACACCCTGGGCTGGAGAGCAATGATCGACTTTGTTGTCCTGTTTTAGACACTCCGGTGAAGAGAGGGGCTGAGCTGTCCACTGGTAGTGAACCACCTGTTAGTGAGTTGGATCCAATGGAAGAGGAGAAAGTTGGACAGACTTGGAAGGCCCAAGTGCATAGTGAGGGTCTGCTGGGAACGTCTGGCGGAGCCCTCGGCCAGGGATGTATTCAACTCCCACCTCCGGGAGAGCTTTGACCAGATTCCGGGGGATGTTGGAGACATTGAGTCCGAGTGGACTGTGTTCCCTGCATCTATTGTTGATGCTGCTGCCCGTAGCTATGACCGTGAGGGCTGCGGTGCCTGTTGCGGCGGCAATCCCCGAACCCGGTGGTGGACACCGGCAGAACGGGATGTTGTCAAGCTGAAGAAGGAGTCCTATCGGCTGTGGTTGGCTTGTGGGACTCCTGAGGCGGCTGCAGGGTTACATGATGCCAGGCGTGCTGCGGCCTGGGCTGTGGCAGACGCAAAAACTCGGGCCTGGGGGGAGTTTGGTGAGGCCATGGAGAAGGACTACCAGTTGGACTCGAAGTGATTCTGGCAAACCGTCCGGTGCCTCGAGAGGGGTAAGCAGTGCTTTGTCAACACTGTTAACAGTTGGGGTGGGGAGCTGCTGACCTCGACTGGGGATATTATCGGGCGGTGGAAGGAGTACTTGGAGGATCTCCTCAATCCTGCCATCATGCATTCCCCGGTTGGAAATAGAGGCCGGGGTCTCGGGGCTAGACTCTTTCATCACCCAGGCTGAAGTCACCGAGGTGGTTAAAAAGCTCCGCGGTGGCAAGGTTTCGGGGGTTGATGAGATCCGACCTGAGTACCTCAAGTCTCTGGATGTTGTGGGGCTGTCATGGTTGACAAGCCTCTTCAACATTGTGTGGCGGTCAGGGACAGTGTCTCTGGAATGGCAGACTGTGCTGGTGGTCCACCTTCATAAGAAGGGTGACCAGAGGGTGTGTTCCAACTACAGGGGGATCACACTCCTCCCTGGTAAGGCCTATGCCAGGGTATTGGAGAGGAGACTCCGGGCGATAGTCGATCCTCGGCTTCAGGAGGAGCAGTGTGACTGGGGAGAGGGACGTCTGGGTGTCTCTATTGAGTCTGCTGCCCCTACCTGGTCCCGGATGAAGCAGAATACGATGACGACAACAACTACTTTCTGCATCTTTCTTCTGTTATTCTAATGAATTATCTTTGGTGACAAGCTCCAGTTTTGAGGTTGTAAGGCCTCTTTCATCCTAATGTTTAGCTCCCGCCACAGATTCTCTATCAAAACTAGGTCTGGACTGACTGGGCCACTCCAAAATGTTACTTCCAGTCAGAAGAAATATGTTGGTTAAATTACTTTAAACACTTTAAACCTAAATCTCTTAGGAGTGTGAAACATCTTAGGCTTGTAACTTGTAACTGTAACTACATTAAAATCAACATTTGTTAAATCATACATTCAAATGCTTGTAAGTTTATAACATATTGAGCTCTCTGTTTAAGCAGTGATTTAAGGTTTAATAGTCCTTTTTCTTATTTCCTGTAAAGAACTTTAAACTGCCTTGTGCATGAATGATGGTGTATTACTAAACTTGTCTTGCTGTGGATTATTAAGTGTGTTGATAACTGGCTGTGTGTTGCAGAGCTGTGTGACCACAATCAGTCTGGTAGTTGCAGCCTTTCAGTAGTTTTGTGGCTTTTCTCTCCAGTTTTTATCAGAATGTATAAAACACGACATGGGCAACATGAAAACAAGTAAGAGATAGAGATTTAGAGGTTTTCCTCAAAAAAATGCAATTACAAAATGCATACATTTATACTGAGAGCTATGTGATTTGTGAAAACACTCAAATGTGTATTTACAAGCAAAGAAAGTCAGGGACCAATGATATTGCTATTATGTTCTTGAAGGAAACCTTCATCTTTTGAGATTCTGTGTTTTGACAAGTCCTCTCTGGTGTCTCAATGTTTCACAATTTTTGAGGAAATGCCTGCCAGACATGGAACTTGCCTGCAAGCAAAATTAAATGAGCTGTTTTATGACTTATTGATAAAGCAGCATTTGCATGAAGCTACCCTCAGTACATCTCTGCAACAGGAGCTGTGGATCCAATCCCTATGCAGCTGTAACAATGCCAGTAGTGACTGTGATGGTGTCAGATGTTGCTGCAGTAGACATATATGCTATGTTTAGGTTTGTTTTATGTTCAAACTCAAACTACAAAGCAAATGTATGAAGACCACTGCTGAGCTGGTATGCATGAGTGTCTTTCTTACAAGTTTTTCTTTTATTCTTTTTTTAGTTTCTCTAAGTTTGTAGTTGAATCTTAAGAGAAACAGCTTTTTTAATAATGAAGACAACATGAAGTGTATACTCAACTCTTGTTTTCTCTGAAATATAAAAATGGCTGAACATTTTCTCTAAAACAGAACAATGACTCAAGAAATGCTGCTAACAGAAAGGTTCTATATCGATAATGTGTTTTGGTGTTTGGCTTAAATTGTGTTTTTTATAACATAAATAAAAAGTAAATTTTAATGATTACAGTAGCAAGTACATCTCTTGGTGTAGTTGCTTATTTTGATTAGAAAATCTGAATTGTTAAGATAAAAAAAATGAGGCAAGGTGGAATAAAGAGATTTTACTGTTTGCACATTTGTGAAGGTTTGGAGAATCAAACAAGCTGCAAATTCCTGTGGGCCAAAAGTGCAACAATACAATAAATAAATCATTTGTGTTTATGCAATAGTTTAAATAACTGTTTAGAAATAAACTGTAACATAAAGTAAATAGACACTGTATTAGTATTTATATAAATGTTTTACTAATTAATTAAATACAAAAAAATGTCAAGAAATATTAATTGATTCTTGAAGTCATTATATTTTTAAGTCATATAATATTTCAGCATTTAATTATTTAATATCTGTGGTACAGTCCATCATGAAATATCAATAACCTGTCGCTTTGGTTCATCAACTACACCCTAACATTTGATTGGTTAAGCTGCAGACCAGTTTAACTGTAGACCGATCACTTTGCCTGTAGTAGTATTAGCCCCGCTCCTTGACTTTGATTGTGAAGCTGACAGATAAATACATTAACAATGTGCTATTGCTTCTGACTGTTAAATAAATAGGTGCTGTAATTGTTACGTATATTTAAAAAAAAATAATTAATTAATATAATAATTTATTTTTGGGCACCTTTCAAGACACTCAAGGTCACCTACTATAGTGCCAGTTCACAACACATGTTGTCTCAAGGCACGTCACAAAGTCATTTTAATCAATCCATCCAGATTCCAAGTCAGGTACTTCCATTCCAACTGATCCTAGTTATCAAACAATGCAGTCAAATTCAATGTATTACTCAAATTAGTTCAAAGGTTTTTCATCTATGGAAACCAGAGTCAGTGACTTGCACCATTCACTCCTCCTGGATGAACATGTAGTTACAGTGGACAGTCGCTTGCTCATACTGAGCATGCAAATGAACACTCTCCCTTAGCAAGAAGAAACCTCTAGCCGACCCAGAATCCGGCTCAGAGTGTATGGTCATCTGCCATGACCGACTTGTTGGTTCTGGGGTGGCTCTGAGAAGACAGAGCAGAAACGCGAAATCAACATGGATCCAGGAGTACTTTCTGCGAGAAAGAAAAGTAAAACGTTAGACACTGTAGTAACGCCTTTAGTGGCTTCATCTAGGAAAGAAAAAACAGCTAGGTAGATAAGTTCTTAGGCAGTTTTCAAGTCTCTAGGATGAAAGAGAGCATATACAGTTAGTCACAGTAAAAGCACAGCCAATAGCTGTCTAGGAGAGAAAAAGGGTTAAACACTGAAATGGCACTATAAACAATAAAATCAATTTGTAAAAGAGCATAAAGTTACAATGCTGCTCTCCGCTGTATTTTTTCTAAGATAATGAGGAAATCAAAAATGGAACACATTCTTTAAAATTTGTTACAGCATTATCTGATAAAGATCTACTGTATTCAATTTCTTTTAAGGGGTAGAGTAAAATGAAACTCCAAGGCTAATAAGAAATGATCACACAGGACAGCGTTATCAGGAAATACTGCTATTTGTTCACACTCATTCCGTCTGTCAGTACAAGGTCCAGAGTGTGAAGAGGAGTGAGTAGGTGTGAGGAAATTTGAGCAAAGCCAATGGAATCACAGATGGTGATTGATGATACATAAATGATTCACTCACCTCTGCATGCGGAATGTGTAGAGTGGCTGGAGTGGCAGCAAACATGGTCTTGTCTTCTAAGTAACTCAGCAAATGTTGCTCATAGGCTGTAGATGATGAGTGTCAAAATAATCGAAATATCAGTGTAATCTATATTTGCAATTGGATATACTGTATGTTTTAAAAACATTATTTAAAGATACTTATTTTCTTTAAAATGTATATAAACTGATCTATTCTTGTTTGCCCAAATTGTCGTACTTCTTCCAGCAGCAGAGCAGAGATACTCAACACCTCCCCTCCTGCTGCTGGACGTTTAAACTGTGCTAACATGGTGAGTATAGCCAAAAAAACATGCTAACTTCTTCAGCTGACAAGGCAAACACAAAGGCGTACTTTCCCAATAACACAGACTGAGAGGATGTTATGATTTGGGGTTGTTTGGTTTTTGGTTCTGGGTTTTTTCTTGTGTTTTTCACAGTTCAAGTTTTGAATCATGTTTCTGTTTATTTAGTTTTGCTTTAGTTTTGTCGTCTTGTTCATGTTTTGTCAAGTTTGGTTTTCGGATCTGGTTATGCTTTTGCTTCATGTTTTTCTAGTTTCTGTTAGTTTGTGTTCAAGAGTCTCTGTTTTGCTCCAGCCACATTTTGTTCTGTTAATTCGGATCACCTGCACCTATTAATCTGTCTTCTTGTTTCACCTGGTCACACTCCATAAGTACACACCTGTTCTGTCAATTATGGGGGAAACATTTCTCAGATCATGTCTTGTTTTTTGATCATGCCATGCCTGTCTCACCTGCCCGTTTGTTGTTTTGTTCCTGCCTCCTGCTGAGTGTGAGTTTTTGTTATAAAACCTTTTTCACTAACCATCACGCTGCCTGCTCGTCTGCATTCTGGGGTCCTATATCTCGCAAGCCTTAACAGAGGAACAAACAAAATGTCACATTTAAATGGAATTTCAAATATTGTCACACTGTAACTTTCCTCTTAAATACAAAAAATCCTGTGCCTTCAAAAATATTCTCCTGCGGTATCAAAAATGGTATTGAGTATTTTTCTTAGTATAGGCATTCATTTTTAAATGTTAGTATTGTGACAACACTAGTAGATAAAGTGTTTACGTTCATCCTAAGATAGTCAGGCGATCATTAAGTATCAAAAATGAAAACAGGACTGCGACACTATAGCAAAAACTAACCTCACTGGTCCTGATGCAGTTGCATGCTTTACATTTTACATCCCTTCTCTTAATGTGTGTTTATACAAGCTAGCAACCTGTTTTTAGCAGAATAAAAACATGTAGCAGCAGCTTTACAGAAACTAAAATAGTGATGTATATTTTGTTTCAGCACGCTCTCTCTGTTTAGAAAGGAAATATGTTCAGCTTAGAAAATATTTGAGGGACAATCTCAGCTACCGTGTTAATATGCGTGGATGCAAAGACGGAAAATGCCACAATAACTTTTCTTTGTTTCTGCTTGTTTCTTTGTGTGTACAAGACTGCTTTGATTGATCTGATCAATACCTCATAAGTTCGCAGGTAGCTTTGATCTCAGAGCCTGTAGCCTCTTTGAAAGAAGGTGACAAGTTATTGTCTCTTAAGTTTGTTGGCGTGGCGGCTCATTCTGAGTACCAGAGCAAGCCTGAAGCTGACTGACTGACAGCTTTGTAGGTGTGTGCTTGTATCTTCCAGTATCTGTGTGTATGAGTGTGTGTGTGTAGCTGAAGGGCAGAAGATTTGCCACAGCACAGTGAGCTTGAAGATTTCAGGATTTTCTCTTTCAGTTGTAGTCTGTTCTGCAGCTCTATGTTTGTCGTTATTGAGTGCAATGTTCTCAGAGGGTTTGGGATTGAGAGTTGTGTGTTTTGTTGAAGTTGTATAAGTGCAAGTCAGTGAATTTCTTAGTATTTGTACACGCACACCTACCTTGAGTCCCAGACAGAACTGATGGAACCAAATCGATCTGTGCAGTATTCGACATCCTCCCTCTAAGAGGCAGACTGCTCTGAGGATTTAAAGAGGTAGGAAGAGGAGATTGAAGAAATGGCTGCTTATAAGTAAAAAAAAAGAATTAACAAAGTTTTTTTTCTTCCTTTATGTGGATTCTTGTTTTTAATCTCAACTAAACCATATCTTTAGGGATATTTGGTCTCTTGAAAGTTAGAAAAAATATTCACATAAAGTGATAAGTAGACAAGTTGCATTTTTTAAAGGCATTTCAAACCTTGGTCACCTGCAATTTCATTTACAAACTTTCATTATGAGCAGTGTGGTTTTCATCCTGGCCATGGAACACTGGACCACCTCTACACCTTTTACAGGGTGCTCGAGCGTTCATGGGAATTTGCACATGTTGTGGATCTTTAGAAGGCATTTGACCATGTCCCTCGTGGTGCCCCATAGGAGATGCTTGAGGAGTATGTAGTCAGGGGCCCTTATGTAAGGGCCATCTAGTCTCTGTACAAGCGGAGCAGGAGTTTGGTTTGCATTGCAGGCACTAACTTGGACCCGTTTCCAGGGCATGCTGGACTCCTTCAGGGCTGCCCTTTGTCACTGGTCCTATTTATAACTTTCATGGACAGGATTTCTAGGTGCAGCCAAGGGGGTCTGGTTTGGGGTCCAGTGGACCTAGATTTATACTATGGTAAATGGTAAATGGATTGCGCCTTTCCAGTCATGCAGAGCACTCAAAGCGCTTTACACTAGGGCCACATTCACCCAGACGCACTCACTAACACGCACACATTCATACACTGATGCGCAGATTGGTAGGCAATTTGAGGTTAAGTGCCTTGCCCACAGGCACATTGACATGTGGCAGGAGGTGTCATAATGTTAATAGCCGACTTGACCCACATGCAGAAAAACACAACTAAACAGAGAAGCGTTTCAGAAGTTTTATTTGCAGAACCAGGTACTGGAAACCGAGGATGCTGAGCGACTGCAAGAGAAAGCGAACGCAGGTAAAACACCACCACAGAAACTTTAACAATGTACTCTACGTGAGAGCTTACGTCCGGTTGAGTTAGGTCCGCCAGGGAGAGAGATTATGATCCTGGAGGGGCAGTGAGCAACACTGCAAAGTTGGAGCAAGGTAGTCCTGAGAGGTTCGAAGGAGGGTGGACAGGGTTCGCCTGGAGCTATGAAGCAAACGTCTGATCCGGCAGCCAGCGGGTAAAGAGCGAGAGTCCAGAATCCATAAACTGTTAGAAGTCTTCCAGAGATCTCTT
>JAHUTJ010027473.1:0-10940 GCA_036250325.1 Characodon lateralis
AGGTAGTCACCTGAAATGGTTTCACTTCACAGGTGTGCCCTGTCAGGTTTAATAAGTGGGATTTCAAGCCTTATAAATGGGGTTGGGACCATCAGTTGTGTTGTGCAGGAGGTGGATACAGTACACAACTGATAGTCATACTGAATAATCTCTAAAGTCTTTATGTATTGATGGCCATCAAACCTTCTCTGAACCAATGCTATGGTTCTGCTCACCCCAGGATGAGTTGAAAACTTAGCTGTGTGTAGCCACTCAATAAGCTTAGTGCGTACATGAGATGGAACATAAATACGGTTGTTGAGCCCTGTTAATGATGTCCTCAATTTCCCACCTGAGTGCTCCTGCTGTCCAACTGGACGGCATAATGGGAGCTGGTTCCTTCACCGAATCATCGGCGGCAAATTGTCTGGACAGGGAATCGGGCTTAGTGTTCTTGGGGCCAGGTCTGAAAGAAATACACAAATTAAAACGAGAAAAGAATAAAGACCACCGTGACTGGCGTGGATTGAGCCTTTTGGCAGCTTGGAGGTAGGCCAAGTTTTTATGATCAGTTCAAACTTGAACGGGATGTTCGACGGAACGAGGAGAAGTGGCTCCACCTCAATGCCTGCTCTGATGACTAACTCGGAGTCTATTAAGTTCTGTTCGCTGCCTGAATGCAACATGGCGGACAAAGTCAAAGTATGTTGATTAAATATGATAGCAGCTGCTAGGTTGAATCTGGGGGCTTTGCAATTCTTTAAGTGGTCCACCAACACCCCTTTCATAGTTGGCGGACCCTGTCTTTTGGCTGCCTGGGGCAAATAGGACAAGTTGCTACAAAGTGATCTGGTGAGCCGCAGTAAAAACACTGCTTGGTTAGCTTGCGTCTCTGTCTTTCTTCTAAAGTTAACCGGGTGCGCCCCACCAGCATGGGCACAGGTTCAGCTACAGATTGTGGAGGTGGAGGCTTAGCTGTGGGTAGAGAACTAGTAGCTAACTGTAGTTTAAAATTAAACCTTTCAGCCCTTAATCTGTTTTTCTCTCCCTTAATCTGTTGTCAACCTTAATTGCTAATGTAATTTCTTCGTCTGATGTAAGGGGCTCATCAATTAGGACTAACTCATCCTTTAAAGAATCGTCTAAAGCGTGGAAAAAGGCTGATTTTAAAGCGTCATTATTACAACCAGAAGCAGCAGCCAAAGTGCGAAACTCGACAGAAAAATCAGTAAGTGGCCTGTTACGCTGCTTTAAGGCTCTCAACTGTCGACCAGTACTAGTCTTGTCTATAACTGGGGAAAAGGTCTGCTTAAATTCTTTAACAAATTCTTCAAAAGTACAACCAAAATCTCTGCAATCAGAGAAAAAGGTCTCTGCCCACTGTAGAGGCCCGTTGGGTTATGTCAATAACCCAAGGACATACAAAATCTTAACATCATCATGGGGAAAGGAATGTGGAGAACGGTTGAAAGCTAGAGTACATTGTAGCAAAAATCCCCTACAGTTACTAACCTCGCCAGAGAATTTCTCTGGGTTAGGTGAGGTGAGGTTAGGTGAGGTTAGGTGAGGTGCAGCACCACCATCTGCATGAGCGGAGGACTGAGAACTCAAGGTTTGCTGAAGCATGGAAGTAATCTGTTTTAACTGTTGATGTGTATGGCACTGTTGCTCTGAAAGGGAACAAAGAGAGGTGTCATGAAAATGAATCTGGTTAGTGTGTTCAGATAATGTTCTTCGGAGTGCTTCTGCAGGGTCTTGTTGGCCAGAGTGTTCTGTCATTTTGTTCGAGATAGATCTGACCCACAAACAGAAGAACACTCAGAAGCACAACTGAATTAGTGAAAGGTGTTTTATTTACAAAGTGACACTGGAACATGAACCTGAACGTGAACGTGAACTATAATCTTGAGGAATAAACAAGAAGTAATTATGTTAATAGTAGAACGGCTTACTAAGTGAGTGAAATCAGGTCGCCAGGGGTAGAGGGAGTTGGGGCCCAGGTGTGTGAAGTGGAGAAAATCCAGATGGTTTACTTGGTTCAGGAGACAGAGGATAACAGTAAGCTGCCAGCTTGTTACTTGGAAATAAAATCCAATCGAAATCCACCAAACATAGGTAATCTTGATCATCCAGAAACTTCTGGAACCGAAGTCAAAGCACATGGGGTTGCAGATGCTCTGCTTGCTCTATTGTTCAGGCCATGGAGGTGTTTGAACATGTGAAGTCAATGATTTAGAGGGGAAAACCAATTCTTTTGGCAAAATTGTGTATTTATTGCTGGTTTTAAAACTAGGCCAGCTGTCATTTTTCTGTCTTGTTCTTCAATAAAAGGTATTATTGTTTTTCTCTTTTTCTCAAGCCAACATTAGATCCATCAGCTTCCTGAACTAAAAGAAGGCATCTCTCTCGGGCCTTGGTTTGCTCTCCCTTAGAATTTGCTGTCTTGTTTTGGTTGGACACAAGATGCTGTTAATTGGATATATTCTTATGGTTTTTGTTGCATAAGAAATGCAAACTGTACTGTGAGAGATGGCAAAGTGCTACAACACAGTTTGGCTTTTTAAAGCAATGCGTTTAATATTAATATATCTTATGTTTGTAATGAATGCTTGTTTGATACACACCTTTACTGTAAATGGTCTGAATAGCGTTTTCTAGTATTACTGACCACTCAAAGTGCTTTAGACCAAAGCCACATTCACCCAGTCACACTCACAATCACACACAATCATACACCAAAACACACATTGGTAGGCAAATGGTGTTAAGTTACTTTTCCAGGCATCCATCAACACGTGCCAGGAGTAAAGTGGAATCAAACCCACAACTTTCACATTGCAAAACAACCATTCTTCTCACTGTCTATTGCAGTCCTCTGAAGTAGTTAGAAGGTTCTAGTGCTGATGTGTCATAGTGCCAAATGCATTTTTAGAGAGAAGAGGCTTTCTCCTGGCAACCCAGGGATATCTGTTTGTGGGCGTTTTTGTGTGCTCACACACACACACACACACACACACACACACACACACACACACACACACACACACACACACACACACACAAAATCAAACAAAAAACTTTTTGGACAAAGCTCCTAGAGGTCCTCCTGCAGCCAGTCCTGCGAACTGGGAGATTGGCTACATCAATGAACAAGGTACCAATGTTGGGGCTTTTTGATTACTTCTCTTGTTCCTCTTTGAGCCCTTGGTATTTCTCTTGGTCATGTTCCTGTTTCTTGATGTTACACTCAGTTGGAATCATAATACTACTTTCTTTGTTCTACTTTTTCTATTACTACAATGCCCAGGTGGTTGGTGTCAGGGACCAAACAGTTAGACGAAGGACAAAAGTATACAAGAAATATCCTCCATTTATTTCTCCATGAAAGTTGACAAAAATCCATCAAAAGCACACACAAAAAAAAAAAAAAAATCTAGAAAAATGGGCCCATAGGAAAGAATCAACCTGTCAGGTTTAAACAACCTAAAAATATTTATCACAAAAAGAAGAGAAAGACAAAGAATTAGTTATTAACTCGCAGCGAGGATAACGGTCAAGATGTGTTCAGTTACAAATCTCGCACCGCTCTGAACCCATCTGTCCGCACCTCTCTTTTTATTATCATTCGGGGGTCCCTAGTTACAAAGAACGTTGCTTTCTAAAGGATGGGAAACAACAGCTGCATCGTAAACAGGTCATAAACAGCTTTATCTTTTAACAACACACTTCCACTGTCTCCATCATTTTTAGAATCAGTGCATCTTTTGTTCAGCGCAATCAGCCTTCATCTTTATGACCTCCTCAACTGGACTGCTTTCTCCTCAGCAAGCTCAGCTCCATTTATGATCTTTGCCTGCAGACAACTCATCACATCCTTACTCACACATACATCATGAAAGGTTATAATATCAAATAGTCAAGTTAAAGAATAGGAGAAAATATAAGACAAATCTTTATTCAATTAATCCAACACAACCTACACCTAACCTAAACTGACAAACCAGGACTGACTTCTTACACTGAACACAAGGGAATTTAAACATACAAGCTAGCCTACATGAAACAAGGAAGGGAGGGACAAGACAACTAAGACAAACAATAAATAAACCTAAACAACTAATTCACCCTTACAAATCATAACTACAACACAAATATAAAAACTAAGACATTCTAACACCAAACAGTTTTTAAACACTGGAGCTTTAAGAGTTTGACAGCTTCTCCAGAGTTAAGTCCCCCTTTTTCACCAGCCTGATGGCTTCCTCCACTTCCTGGTGTCACGTCACATTTGCTCCCCCAAGCTAGTTCCTTCCACCTCAGCAAAAGAAACAAACAATTAATAATCTGTACAAACATAGGCTGTTTACTAACTGTGTGCACCCAGCTTGGCAAACATCCAAAACACTACAAAAAAGTGCCATCAAACAAATATAATGTGTTGAAGAAACATTAAAATACTAACACTGTGAAATAGCTGAAGGAACTTCCACAATTGGCCATCAGTTGTTTAATAGGTTGGATCAGAAAGTCTCACAGGTTCTTAGCTCTTTCATTGTCAATAACTCTTGGTGTTGTCTCCCACTTTGAGTGTTCCATATATGATTTCTTTGCCAGCATCTTACAGCTATTATTTGGTAGTCCAGGGGCCTCTAATGCTCTTGTGCCTTTTCTTGCGCTGCCATGTTGGTGCCTCTGTGCTGTCTTTCATTCCAGTCCTCTCAAGCCATTGGTAGGACTTTAATATCAGCAAATTCCTCAATCTAAGTAGACAAAGCACCAAAGCACCAAGCAAAGGCTTGTCTCTCCATGGTGGTTCCTCAATGTCCTCCACTTGCACTGGATTTCTGTTGTCTAAGATACTCATTTAGCAGTTTGTCACTGGTGTCATCTTCCTAATTTACTAAAGGGTACACTGATGTTTTCCCCTGGATAGGGGCTTTTACAGCTTTCTTTTCTTGACATTGGTTTCCTCTTATATTTCTTTTCCTCCAGACCTTTGTTTGAAGAACCTAATCTTGACCAGATCTCCATAAAATATAAGTGAAGACATGTGTTGATCATGGAAAAGGCAAATAGAGGCATCTTACTGTAATTATATGGAAAAAGAGTATAGTACCATTATGTTTTCTAATTTTGCAGGGATTTAATTGGTCATATACACTATAATGCCAAAAATATTCGCTCACCTCCCTTGACTTACATATGATCTGTGACACCCATTATTTATCCATAAGGTTCAATGTGATGTTGGTCCACCCCCGCCATTACAACATTCATGTATCTGGGAATGCTGTCCACAAGGTTTAGGAACTTGTTCATGGGAATTTTTGACCGTTCCTCCAGAAGCACATTTGTGAGGTCATAGACTGATGTTGGATGAGAAGGCCTGGCTCTCAGTAAAAAAAAGTTTTTCTATCTAAGGAAACCCGGCAGATTGCATCGAGTCAGAGACTTGTAGCAGTCACTCCTCCTGGATGAGCATGTAGCGACATTGGACACTGGCGTTGACTTTGCAGCAATCCCTCATACTGAGCATGCATGTAGCGATAGTGGAGAGGAAAACTCCCTTTTAACAGGAAGAAACCTCCAGCAGAACCACGCTCAGTGTGAGCGGCCATCTGCCACGACCAACTTGGGGTTTTAGAGAGCAGAGACACAAAAAGAATGCAGAAGCACTGATCCAGCAGTACTTTCCATAGGAAGGAAAAGTAAATGTTAATGGATTGTCAAAATAAGGTGAGATCTTTCCATGTAATCCATGCAACGGTTAGTGATTACTCCCAGTTAACTCCATAACAGTTACAATAAATATCCTTGTATCCTTAAGTGTAATCCATGCAATAATTATTAAAACACACAGTTGAAGCAGTAGGGAGTGAAACAAGCACGTTCTTATATTCTGGAGCTGAGTGACTGGAGAGGCCTATGGGGAGCCACATATTATCTGCCACATGTTATCGGTGTTATTTTTTTGGCAAAAATATAAACAAGTATATCTAAAGAAAATGATGTATGATGATTTAAATTATGTAGGATGATTTTAGATTCTTTCACATGTATTAAATGAAATAAGCAGTCTTTGATTAACAAGTTAAAAGATGTATGATTGAAATGTGATTAAGAACTGAGGATTAAAGTAAAAAAACATTACGGTTTCACATTCTCAGCTATATATGAAAGAAATAGAACAGTAATCATTTGTGAAGTATGAATAAAAAGAATTGTAACTGTGTTTTAAAGTAAGTGCAGAAAGCTGAAGAATGGAATGTGTAATACTGTGTAAAGTCTATAACTGAAAAGATTAGGGAAAGAGCTGTGGAATGACTGGGAGTGAGGAGAGCCAGTTGTATGCTGACAATGAACCCTTTTGTAAAGAAGGAAGGGAGAAGGCAACTATAGCCAGCTGTGTGCATTTGCATGCTGACAATTAACCCTTTTGTAAAGAAGTAAGGGAGAAGGCGACTATAGCCAGCTGTGTGGCTATTATTGGCATCTCCATGGCCGAAACAACAGCATCCGTGGGTCACAGTGACCGTGACTAAAGTATTGGGCAATAACCAAGAAGCCGAGCGGAAAAGGTTGCGCAATAACTAAGAAGCCTACTAAGGGCCTGACCGGTGAAGGCATCAAGCGCTATAAAACAATGCGGAGAGCAGAAACGGAGTTGTTTCCTCGCAGAAGATCAGCGAACAGATTCGGATGGAGAAAATAAGCTTGGATGGAAAAAGGACAGAGACACAGCACAGCTTATCAACTGCATTAAAAGGAGGATCAACCCACGAGCCCAGAAAGGACTGTGCCTCAAAATTAAGAATCTGATTTCATCTAAAGCCTTTTTATCCAGACAACAGAAGTGAACTTGATCGGTGAACAACTGATTGCTCTAAGTTTCAGGCTTCTGGAAGTCCTGAATCAACTTCATTTAAGTCCCCGGGTTTCCTTCAAGTCTTCAGCCTCTGGAAACTACTGTCTTCGGAGACAAATAGCAACAAAGATCCTTCTTAACCATCAAAGCCTGGAGCATCAGTGCCTGCCACTTAAAAGAAGAAAACTGAAGATTAAGTTGTATTCCCTTCAAGAAACCACTCGTTGTTACCAGAAGAATTCTTCTCCATCAGGTGCATGGATGAGCCTCCTTCTTCAAAGCNTCAAAGCCTGGAGCATCAGTGCCTGCCACTTAAAGGAAGAAAACTGAAGATTAAGTCGTATTCCCTTCAAGAAACCACTCGTTGTTACCAGAAGAATTCTTCTCCATCAGGTGCATGGATGAGCCTCTGTCTTCAAAGCCTCTTCAAACCCACTAGTTTCAGCATCAGGGAAAGACAGGTTGAGTTAATTGATTCATTTCTATTATTGAAATTATTTTGTGTTGCTGAATTCAAGCTGTTACTGACCCCTGCAAAAACATTACAAATTAAAGAAAGCATATAAAATTCTAGTTAAATAGTGGACATTCGATTATTTGAGTCACCGTATTGTTGGTTTTTCATTGGTGGTAAAAAGTCTTGTTGCTTGGTTCTAATATATTTTAGGAGGTCTTTAGAGGTTGCCTTAGTCAAGTTTGTTAAAACAGCATCCTTGGGGTTCGTTCTGAGCCACTAAAATTAACCTAGCCCATATACCAAGTGCCAGTTGTAAATTAGGGAATGAGCAGCCGTGAACAAAAGTGACTGTCAAAGATGTGGATGACTGCAATAGGCTACTCGGTCGCCCGGACCTCCAGTTGAAGAAGGGCGAGACTTTTGGATGAAGGCTGTCAGAGGCTAGGCGAGTCATTTCCCGACACCAGCTTAAACAGAACTTTCTGTAAACCTGCTTAAGATCTTTCAGGTTTAGGGAAGTCCGAACCTGTTAGATGGAGAGCTGGATTAAGCAATCCCTTTAGACATGGGGAAGTAGGAGGGAGGGGTTAGCTCATCGGACAACGAAAACTTCCAGAGGCAACTCAAGAAGTTCAACCTTCCACAGGAGGTGCTGGTCATCTTCTACACTGCCATCATTCAGTCTGTCCTCTCTTCATCCATCTGTGTGGTTTGGCTCATCCACAAAACAAGACAGGTCCAGACTGCAACGAATAATCAGGAATGCAGAGAGAATAATCAGGGCTGGCCCTCCCTCCATCCAGGACTTATACAGGTCTAGGGTCAGGAAAAGAGCTGCTAAAATCTCTGCAGACCCCACACACCCTGCACATAAACTGTTCAGAGCTTTACCTTCAAGTGGTGCTACAGAGCACTGTTCACTAAAACCAGCCACCACAGAGACAGTTTCTTCCTCCAGGCTGTTTCTCTGTGAACATTCAACAGAATACAAAACAACAGCATACAGATGTTGAAAATGCACCTTTTTATTATATATGTGAATATTGTACATTGTAAATATGTATATTCTGTAATACAAAAACAAAACCAAAGAGCAAAGTGTACCGGAGTCAAATTCCTTGTTTGTATGTACAAACTTGGCAATAAAGCTGATTCTGATTCTGATAATGGTTAAACAAAAGCTAACAGTTTGAAAGAGAAACATTTGATAAAGCTAATAACAGTAAAATATGTATCTTTTAAAGGCATTTATAGACATTTTTGATGGGTTATACTTTAAGAGACCTGAAGGCTTAAGGATTTGATGATATCCAAAGGCCTCTCGTTCATGATCTTAAAATACTTGAAACACAAGGAATTGAGTTGCCTTTCTCAGAGTCACCATTGCTTGGTTCTGGTTCTTTATACAAGTATAAAGTGACAATCTAGGTTTACATGGAGTGGTTTTGTTGGTCCTTCAGTGCTACATATTTCTGTACATTTTGTTTGACAAATAAGGTTGAGTCACAGTCTGTTTTTACTAAAGATCACCCTTGCAGGATTTGTCGTACAAAAGAAATCCACGCCGAACATTGTGCAGCTCTTCAGGAAAATCTGATGTTTAGTTCAACATCTGGTGTCAAAAAGGTATGCTTGCTCAGTATATCGCATGTATCCACACCTCTGACAATTATGCAATGGTCATAATGCACAATTTACTTTAAGGTTGTACAGTACAAACTCAAACTTGTCCATAAATATCTGCTCAATAATGGTTATCTGTCTTAAGAATCATTGTCACAGAGAATCCAAAGTTTCAATTATGGTTATACTGAGAGACAAAATTGGCCAAGTGGGTTGAAAATGGATAAGGCAAGAAAGGATCTTGAACCAAATGCAATTCAGTCATGGTGTCTAGTGAGAAATGCTCTTCTTATTTTTGGTGATGCATTGGAAAGAAATAACTGTTCACAGATTGTGAATATTGTGTCTTTACATATTCACTGCATGGCTATTTGAAACATTTGATTAATGACCACAACAAGCTATTTAGATTTTTGTCTTCACAGAAAACATTGATTCCAAAGCATCATTTCATGCTGCATTATCCACATTAGAAAAAATCGGTCTACCCTTTCATGTGCCTGATGTTTTAAGGCCAAGCATAATCTTTTTAAATCTTTTTAAAAGATCAATAAAAATCTAAAATATCACAAAAGCATTGGTGAAACCACACCAGAGACAGCTAGCTTGGAAGAATTTTGATTTTCATAGATTTCAGTGTGGTCCAGTGAAGAAAGAAATTTTTTGAAAGCTTGGAGGGAGGTGAGATATTAGGTTATAATTTTAACGTAAATGCATACTACTAGTTGGGTGAATAACTATGGAACAGAAAATCAGACTGGAATGTACTGGAACAAATATGGAAGCTCCTATTTTCAGAAAGATCATCAACATCAAGCCATATTTATGATGAGCAAGCTTTTCTTTTGACTTGCAGAGCTGAAACTCTTTATTTTGATGATCATTTCTATGCATCTATCTATTCTGTCAATGAGAGAGCAGATTCATTTTCCGTTTGTCCAATGAAGGAGTTGATTTGTTACAGACCCTATGATGACCTGTGAACTGTGTTGTGGTTATTTCAAAACCAGTGCTGTTTTTTATGTGGTGATGTTGTTTGAAATACAGGTTGATTCAACTTTTAACTTGTGGAATTTTCTATGTAAATTCATCTAGCATGTATTGTTCTGGGCAGGGAAATTTTGGATTATTACTTGACTCCCAGTAGATAAAGATCTACTGGTGGTAATCCACCTGAAGTAAATAGCAGTAAAGATTTCTATGTTATATTTAAATCTCTTAATAGTGTCAATATAATTTTAACCTTATTCAGTTTTAGAAAACACATCAATAGTCTTAATGTTTGACACTATACACTAGTGTTAGGTAAATCCAAAGCTGATGAGTGTTAAATTACAAAAATTGGGAAAAAATAAAATAAAATATATATATATATATATATATATATATATTAGCACTTCCATTAGTATACTAGCTTTGCCAGGCTAGAACAGTTTAATTCACATTAATAGAAGAGAATAACAGTACTCCTAAGTTTTTTTTTTCTTTTAGTACAGTTGCCAAACATACACAGAGTCATAGCTCTGCTGAGCCATCCATTCCCTTAGCTATCAACAGTACTGACTCAACACTAGTGACTTTTTGAGAATCTTTAAAACTACAATAGTTTCTAATAAAAAAATAAATCAATTGGCGTCCTCCCGAACATGATTACTTTATCCTCAGTAAGTGAGACAGCATTAGAGAAAACTGTAGAACTGGACCTGTGTTTGGACTGTTTTGATCCGGCTGAGTTTTCTCAGTCATCAAAAATACTCTTTTTTTTTTTTTTTTTTATTTTATACAGTGTCAATTCACAACACATGTTGTCTCAAGGCACTTCACATAGTCATTGCAATAGAATCACTCAGATTTTAAGTGTGTAACTATCAAACAGTATAGTCAGATGAAAGAGAAAGAGAGAGCACATAGAGGTCCTTCTCAAAATATTAGCATATTGTGATGAAGTTCATTATTTTCCATAATGTCATGATGAAAATTTAACATTCATATATTTTAGATTCATTGCACACTAAC
>JAHUTJ010027474.1:0-10936 GCA_036250325.1 Characodon lateralis
GTGAAGCGGCTGGGATGAAGATCAGCTCCTCCGAGTCCGAGGCCATGGTTCTCGACTGGAAAAGGGTGGCTTGTCCTCTTCAGGTTGGAGGGGAGTTCCTGCCTCAAGTGGAGGAGTTTAAGTATCTTGGGAGCGCTGTGCTGGTCCGTTGTGGTGAAGAGAGAGCTGAGCCGAAAAGCGAAGCTCTCGATTTACCGGTCGGTCTATGTTCCTACCCTCACCTATGGCCATGAACTTTGGGTCATGACCGAAAGAACGAGATCCTGGATACAAGTGGCTGAAATGAGCTTCCTCTGTAGGGTGGCCGGGACCTCCCTTAGAGATATGTGATGAATTCAGCCATCCGGGAGGAGCTTGGAGTAGAGCCACTGCTCCTCCACATCGAGAGGAGCCAGTTAGGGTGGCTCGGGCATCTCCTTCCTCCTGGACGCCTTCCTCGGAAGGTGTTCCAGGCATGCCCCACTGGGAGGTTGCCCACGTGACCTGGGAGGTCACGGGACGGCCCAGGGGACGCTGGTGGGAATATGTCTCTCGGCTGGCCTGGGAACACCTTGGGATTCCCCCGGACAAGGTGTTTGGGGAGAGGGACGTCTGGTTGTCTCTACTGAGTCTGCCGCCCCTGCGACCTGGTTATGGATGAAGTGGAAGACGACGAGTACAAATACGAGTACCTTGTCAACCAGTGTATTTTTATTTCAGAAAGATTTGGATTTTTTTAAATTAATGCTTTATTCTTTAATGCTGCTTTGTATTTGTTCGTGTTTAATGTGGCTTGTTTGATACAAAGAGGTCTATGTTTACTTACTCAGCAATAAGCACATAGCTGTTATGATTGGGCCAATGGCCTGTGTAGAGAAGTCAGATGAACTGGCTTGTTTTCTGGTTGCCTTTGATCTGCAGTCTTCTTTTCCCACACAGGTACAGACATCCACAATAAACACCTCATTCCCGTGGCAGGACAGACCCTGAGCATCCTTCACCTCTACTTGGAGGTTATATATGCCAGGCCACAATGCCTCATGAGAATGAAAAGCAGCTGTTGTTTCTGCAGACAAGAATGCCAAACACAGAGTTTATTATTTCACTTGTTTTTTTCACAATTCTGCTCCCAAGTTAGGACAGAATGTGGTCTCATTGCACCTAACAGTAACGTTCTTGGTTGAGGAGGGTTTCTAAATCTGTACTGGATCAGGATATGTTGGTACTAAACCATCAAAATCTAAGAAAATAAGTTGCTATCAATGGTAATATAACTTTATTTATTTATTTTCTTTGCAGCTAATGATGTTGATGACAATAGGTATTTGGCAAGGTATGTTTTATATATGGCACAAAAAAGTACTGGGCAAAAGTTTTAGGCTGGTGTGAAAAAATGCTGTAAACAAAGAATGCTTTCAGAAATATAAATTATGGTTTTGTATTTTTGTCAATTTACAAAATGCTAAGTGAACAAACCCAAACATACAGCCAAAGTCATTAAGAACTATCTTCAGCCTAAAGAAGAACAAGTCTTACTGGAAGTGATGGCATGACCCCTACAAAGCCCTGATCGCAACATCATCAAGTGTGTCTGGGATTAGATGAAGAGACAGAGGGATGTGAGAAGGCCTACAGAAGATCTGTGGTTAGTTCTACAAGATGTTTGGAACAACCTACCAGCCGAGCTCCTTCAAAAATGTTGTGCAAGTGTACATAGAAGAACTGATGCTGTTTTGAAGGCAAAGGGGGGTCATCCCAAATATTGACTTGATTTAGATTTCTCTTTTGTTCATTCACTGCATTTGTTTGTTTGATGAAAAGAAATGATTTAACACTTGCATTTCTGAAAGCATTCTTTCTTTACAGCATTTTTTCACACCTGCCTAAGACTTTTGTACAGTACTGTATATACAGCCCCCTCCACAAAGTATTGGCCCCATGCTAAAGATGTATTAATGGCATGGAATGTGATTCAGCTTTTATTTCAGAAGCAATTAGATTTTTGTTCTAATGTGATAGTATTTTTAATTAAAGAAAATGAACAACACATATTGCTGTGAAACTTAAGTCTGATCTTAATGCTTCTTTTCCAGGTTGCACCAATTTACCTATTTTACATTTCACATTCTACTCCACAACATGGGCCTTTAAGAGTTTCAATAAGTAGATATTAACATCATACTTCATTTTCCAAAACATAAAGTAAAGGTGCTCATTGGTGAGACAGGGTATAAACTCTGGACAAGTATCTCAGACTCTAAAGGCCGGTTAGCATACATTACACAATTTTTAATGTCATGACAGAATAGGACTGGAGAAGTGTGATGTGTTTGGAAGACTTGACAGACAAAGCCTTTATCCTTCAACCAAGAACATGGCAGCAAAACTTAGGTTGGTAAAGTTTCATCTGACTTAACATAAAGACTTCTGGAACAAGCAGTATATCAGCAAAACACCTTATACCAACCATTAGAGCTGATTTTGGCTTGTTTTGCAACCAACAGAGAGGAGCACTGTGCAGCCATTGAGCTGACCATGATTTTCAATGTATATCAAAATATTCAAAAGATAAATAAGGCTTTCTGTATTACTGTCAGCCCAGTCAAAGTCTAGACTTCAACTGATTGAAATGTTTTGGCATGCTTTGCATTGACAAATTTTCAAACTTTAATGAACTGAGGAAATGTTTGAATGAAGCGTGGGAACAAATTCCCTCCACAATCAGATGGATAAGTTCTTAGAGACAGTTATTGCTACTACCTATGGTTTTATAAGTTATTTTATGATGGGGGTGTACTTAGTTTTTCACACATCACTTTTTCATTCCAGCTTTGTTTTTTTTTTAAAGATTGTGACATTTGTTAAAGTTTTCTAAAACTCAGGTTAGATTACTTACATCTAGACAATGGGGAAACAGTATCGTTATACTATGCCCTGATATGCTAAACCCTAAACCTGAAAAAGGGTGTACTTTCTTTTTTCATGACTGCATGTGTTTCCTTTATGATAGGGTTTATATTGTTCGCAAATTTTTTGTTGACTAAAATAAAGTCATTTTCTTACTTACCATCGATGACTTCTATATCCCACTTGCCTTGAGTACCTTCAGGTATGATTTGAAAAGTGAATGGAGCAGCATTTGGACTGATATCTTCATCAAAGCCAGTAACATACACAGTCTTTTCATCAGAGCATAGACTGCTGTAAGCAGTGGTCAAAGTGGGACAGTGGTCATTGGAGTCAGTGACTTGAATGGCTATTGTTCCTGTGGCTGTCTTTGCTGGCATGTCTGCGGATGGCAAGAGCTTAGTTTAATATCAGGCAGAGGGAGTGATTTCATAACAATAAAGTACACTTGCTTTCAGCACTACAATTTATGCATAATTTGTCACCGCTCTTTATGACAACTCAACATCTCATGCACAAAGCAAATAGGACCGATAATATGCTGAATGGTGACTGTTGTGTCTATCCTCACAAGCAAGGTTGAGACTTCCATGGACCTCTACAACATAAGTGCCAAAGGACAGTTGTTTAATTTGCATGAAAAGGGAGACAGTTCAACAGAAGCGAAGTGTATCATTTTTATTTATTTATTTTTTTAACCAAGTAGCTGGTCTCATAGAAATTTTTGAGAACTTTCAAAGAAAATATATCAAGGGAAAAAATATGATTGTAGTAGTGTTTCTGCAGCAGCCAGGCTAATTATACCTGTCGTTTAGGTATCCAGACCATTATCATAGTAGCCTGGGAAATCTCCCCTCTTTTCCACTTTTGAAAACATTTCATCTACAAGAGGTTTGGTCACAAGCAAAACCACATTTTGGCCTTTCTGTACCATGTAAAGCAAATAAAATACAAGAACCCATACTAGGCTTTGAGGTGAGCTTGACTACATCAGCCGGTATCTTCCAACTTCTGTCATTAATTTTCTTAACTCCACTGAATTTAACTCTCCTTTGTCTTTGTGTCTTTTATTCCATTTATTTGAATGTGTTTAGCTTTTCTGTGGTATGCATATTCCACTGATTTGTCCTTGTATTGAGAGTTGCCCAGATGTTTCTGAACATTGGTTGTGTTGGAGGTGTCTTGTTATGAAGTCATTTCTCTCCACTGTGACTGGTTACCCTGTGGCTCCTTGGATTGGTATCTGAATAAAAGTGAATATTATTTGAATGCTGGCATCCTTAGTTAAACAGCTCTGTCCTTATTTATGTTTATGTAATGAATCAAATTTATTTTGTTTTGACTCTGGATTCAATTAGACTTTCTGGAATTATATTTTAATCTGAACCTGACTGTTATGGGTTGAACGGTCCTGCAAATGTGTTGGAATAAACTAGCATGGATGAAATTATTTAAACAGAATTAGACTGCATGTAAAAAAACTTTATTTGATGCATTCCTTTCTTGTACATTGCTGCAAAGATCAATTTGTTGGGAACTCATTCTATGAAAATATACCAAACTGAAGCAGTACTAAAAAAAGAAATTGCTATTTAGTGTCCCAAAGTGCATCCCATGTCCCAAAAGCCAGGTTTAGGATGTGGAGTTTGGACTCATTGGTACCCCTCAGGTACCCACTCAGTCTTAATGTGACATGGTTGCAATTATCAAAGCCCATATCTTTAGTAAGTTTATTGGCTTGACAGACAGTGCTTCAAAATACATGTAAATTAGATGAATTAAAAAGTGCAGTTAATAACACATTTTAACAGAGACCAGAAGCTAGTGATATGAAAAGGCATTTACCCACAAATATCTTGTTTTTGCTCTTTTTGTCACACTAAAATGTTATGGTTAAGGTGGCGGTTCCCCTCCTCGAACCGCCACCTTAACGTGGTGGAGGGGTTTCAGTGCTTGAATGATCCCTCGCGGGACCCGGCCAGCCCAAGCCCGAACAAGAGACGCGAGGGCATCCCCCAATGGAGACCACAGCGGCCTGATGCTTAGGCTGGCTCTAGGGATATGGAATGTCACCTCGCTGGGGGGGAAGGAGCCTGAGCTTGTGCGGGTGGTTGAGAGATATTGACTAGAAATAGTCGGGCTCGCCTCCATGCACAGCGCGGGCTCTGGAACCGAAAGGGGCTGGACTCTCTTCTACTCTGGAGTGGCCCACGGGGAGAGGTGGCGGACTGAGGTGGGTTTGCTTGTTGCCCCCCAGCTCAGCCATCTCATGTTAGGGTTTATCCTAGTTGATGAGAGGGTGGCATCCCTGCTCCTTCGAGTTAGGGACAGGGACAGGTCTCTTGACTGTCGTTTCGGCCTACGGGCCGAACAGTAGTGCGGAGTACCTGGCCTTCTGGGCGTCCCTGTCGGGGGTGCTGGATAGTGGCAATCCCTGCGCCTCCGGGTTGGGGACAGGTTTCTGACTGTCGTTTTGGTAGTGCGGAGTACTCGGCCTTCTTGGTTTCCCTGTCTGGGGTGTTGGATAGTGCCCCTCCCAGGGACTCCATTTTTCTGCTGGGGGACTTCAACGTGACAACAGTGACACCTGGAGAGGCATGATCGGGAGGAATGGCTTCCCTGATCTGAGTCCAAATGGTGTTTTGTTATTGGACTTCTGTCTCCATAATAACACCATGTTCAAGCATAAGGGTGTTCATCAGTGCACTTGGCACCAGGACACCATAGGCAGGAGGTTGATGATCGACTTTGTTGTCGTATCGTCAGACCTTCGGCTGCATATTTTGGACACTCGGGTGAAGAGAGGGGCTGAGCTGTCCACTGATCATCACCAGGTGGTGAGTTGGATCCGCTGGAAGATGAGTAAGCAGGACAGACTTGGCAGGCCCAAGCGCATAGTGAGGGTCTGTTGGGAATGTCTGGCAGAGCCCTCATCCAGGGATGTATTCAACTCCCACCTCCGGGAGAGCTTTGCCAGATTCCGCGGGATGTTGGAGACATAGAGTCCGAGTGGACTATGTTCTCTGCATCTATTGTCAATCCTGCTGCCCATAGCTGCGACCGTAAGGTCTGGGGTGCACGTCGCGGCAGCAATCCACAAACACCGTGGACACTAGCAGTAAGGGATGCTGTAAAGCTGAGGAAGAAGTCCTAACAGCTGTGGTTGGCTTGTGGGACTCCGGAGGCGGCTGATGGGTACAGTAAGGCCAAGCGTGGAGTATCACACTCCTCAGCCTCCCTGGTAAGGCCTACGCCAGGGTATTGGAGAAGTCAGAAACAGATTGATGGACATTGCCCTATAGGATTTCTTGCTAGAGAGCAGAGATCATGGTTCCATCAATAACAGCAAGTCTTCCAGGTCCTGAAAAAACAAAACAGCCCAAACATTTCAACACCATGTCTGAAATACTGTTAGTTTTACACCAGATATAACTGAATACACACCTTCCAGAAAGTTAGACTTTTGTCTCATCAGTCCACAGAATATTTTCCCAAAAGCTATAGGGATCATCAAGATATTTTAGATAAATGTTAGATGGGTTTTTGTGTTCCTTTGCTTCAGCAGTGGTTTTGACCATGGAACTTCTGCCCACAGTCCAAAAACACGACTGTTAGGTTAATTTGGTCTCTCTACATTGCCCTTAGGTGTGAATGAATGTGTGCATGGTTGTTTGTCCTGTGTGTTGCCCTGCGATAGACTGGCGACCTGTCCAGGGTGTACCCCAGCTCTCGCCCGTAGACTGCTGGAGATAGGCACCAGCTCCCCCATGACCCACTATGGAAGAAGGGGGTATAGAAAATGGATGGATGGATGGATGGATGGATGGATGGATGGATGGATGGATGGATGGATGGATGGATGGATCGATCGATGGATCGATGGATCTCTCCTCATATATGCCATATATGGCCAGTTGGTCCATCTTATTGTTGAATAAGGAACTCTGACCTTAACTGCGGCAAGTAAGGCCTGCAGAGCTTTGGATGTTGTTCTGTGTTCTTCCTCCTAAACCTCCTGAAAGGCCTTGATGTGCACTTGGAGTATTTTGGTAGGATGGTAACTCCTGAGAAGGTTCACAACTGCACCATGTTTCATTTGTGGGAAATGGCTTTAATTTTTTTACTCAACATTTATTTCACCAGCTAAAATGTTTGAGAACCAGCTCTCATTTACAAACAATGACAGTTCAATGAGAGTCCCAAAGACTTAGAAATGGCTTTGTAACCCTTTCCAGCACGGAAGATGTCAATGTCTTTGTTTCTCCTCTGTTGTTGAATTTCTTTAGAACAGGGAATGACCATTAATGTTTCATTTTTCTTTCCTATAAAAAGTACTCCTGGATCAGTGCTTCTGTGTTCTTTTTGTGTCTCTGCTCTGTTCTCTCAAACCCCCAGTCGGTCGTGGCAGATGGCTGCTCACACTGAGCCTGGTTCTGCTGGAGGTTTCTTCCTGTTAAAAGGGAGTTTTCATCTCCACTGTCACTACATGCATGCTCAGTATACGGGTTTGCTAGAAAGTTAATGCAAGCGACTGTCCACTGTCTCTACATGCTCATCCAGGAAGAGTGAATACCACAAGTCACTAACTCGATGTACTTAATCTGCTGGGTTTCCTTAGATAGAAAAACTTTTAACCAATCTGAATAAAAAACTGAATCCAACTGCACTGTTTGATTGTTCTGATTAATTGGAATGTATGTACCTGACTTGAAATTTGTATGATTTAATTGAATTGACTTTGTGAAGTGCCTTGAGACGACATGTGTTGTGAATTGGCGCTAAATAAATAAAACTGAATTGAATTGAATGGAATTAACTGTTGCTTTATGAAGTATTTTAGCCTACTTCATGTTTTCAGACAGGTTCTGTTTACATGATGTCGTGACTATACAGGAAGGGCAGTAATCAGGTACTCAATCATAGTTATTTTAAAATTCAGTAAAGGGGCTGTTCTATTTTCACATAGGGCCCTGATGGTTTATCCAAGCTTTATCCGAGCTTATTTCTCTGAATAAATGAAATCACTACTTTATTTTTGTCTGATATTAAAATTGTTTGATCATTTGAAACCTTTAGGTATGACATAAATGAGAAAATGGAGAAAATCTATATGGGGTCAAATACTTTTTCAAAAAACTGTGTTAGATAAAGTTTTCATAAAGAAATGGATACTTGAGAAGTGGATACTTGCTTTTGATCATAATATTCACCTTTTGATATTGCCAAAATCTTGGCAAAATAGGTACCATTCTCTAGGAAGGGTGACTCTCTGTCTGGTAGTTTGTTGAGTTTAATCTCAGCTGTCTCTTCATCAATAGTAAACCAGTTATCTGGATCGTAAGCTTTGGCATAGCTGTAAAAAAGACACAATAAACAATAAAATTAACACAGCTTTCTTAAAACTATGTTCTTTTTATTTAAAAAGCATGGTTTAGCATAATAAAAAAAAATATGTTTGCACTTTCTTTTGCTGGATGTTTGTGCATGCTCGGTATGAGGGATTGCTGCAAAGTCAACGGCACATGCAAGGGATTGTCCACTGTTGCTACATGCTCAACCAGGAAGAGGAAATGCTGAATGCTTGACAAAATCTGCAGGCTTTCCTTAGATAGAAAACGTTTTACCCAATTTGAATAATAAACTTTGCATTTGTTGATGACTAGGATCAAGTGGAATTTATGTACTTGACTTAGAATCTGTTTGATTCGACTAAATCTACTATGTAAAGTGCCTTGAAATTACATGTTGTGAATTAGCGCTATATAACTGAATGCAATTTAATTATATAATGTATCTAATATATGCAACTCCAGCAATCAGTAGAAAGTTCATTAAGACAAGTAAGCAGCCCCCCAAAATTTACCAGCTTAGAGGTCTAGAGCCCGTTTTCCATGGCCTCTACTTTGGCCAGGTCCACTCAACTCAAGCCATTTTGCGACTATTGGCATTATTGGCTCTTCTGCCCCAGTACTGGCTGTTTTGGTACCTGCTTGGCAGCAGGTCCCGTTGGGGCAGGCCAGGGTCTAAATTGGTGTTGTCAAACATATGAGTCTTAGAGCAGAAAAAACAAATGTTGCTACACGACAGGCAGGCCATCAACTCCAAGGAAGCCATGAAAAGTGGTGCACTTTAAAAGAACCATAAGACTTTAGATTTAGAACAGCAAACAATCAGACTGGGTTCTCAAAAGTTTGAGAAGCAGCGAACATCTGTTCAGTTCCCTCTTAGCATGTCAAAATACTAAGTTCAAATCCCATATCATAGTAGCTCTTCTCTTGTCACAAGCTACTGACCATAGAGGATATAATCAGATACATGTAAGGATTCACAATACTGTGGGTAAAAGGTTGGTTTGATTGATTACTTGTATTACAATTTAGTAAAACAAGAATGTTTGTTACAATATCACAGCTGGCATCAAATTTTGGCCTCGACTGCATGAACAGTCAGTAATGTTTAAAAGCAGGAAATCTGTCCTGGCTTTAATTACAAACAGTTGTTGCCTGAATTCCTATATGCTGTGTTTGCTTGTTAAAATCAACTTACATGTAATTAGGTTTTAGCGGTATGAGTATTGTTAAAGTGGCTGTGTATAATCCAACTAACCTGACATCATCAGCTGGTTTTCCTGTGTCTGGATCAACAGCTGGAAATGCAGCAATCACACCATCTTCTGGTGCCTCATTTGGATCCTCAGATACAGGTACTTTCTTGGTGTTGGGTATAAATGCAGGACCCTCGGGCACATTATTTACAGCTATTTTTATAGGATAGCTTTTTCCTGGTGCAGTTGGCTTAGGCTTGGGTCCTGGTCCTGGCCTAATGCCTGGCTTAAGCCCCACACCTACACCAGGTCCAACACCAGGCTTAAGTCCAACTCCAGGGCCAGCTCCTGCCTGTGGTTTAAGGCCTGCATCCACGCCTGCATCCAGTTCACCTTCAAGGTCAGCATCCAGCCCAACATCCAGATCTACATTCAAATCCACATCCAAGCCCAGGTCTAGCCCCAGGTCAGCTCCTACATCCACACCAACTCCAACACCAGCTCCAACTCCGGCTCCAGCTCCAACCCCTGCTCCAGAAGTCAGAGGACCCCCTTCTCCAACCTGAACATCCACATCCATTTGCACAGGGCCACCAACTACAAAAGGAGCTACATTTTCAATGATTAGGCCCAGCTCAAGATTCTGTATTTCTTCAAAATCCACTGCCTAATTGATGCAGATGAAAAAGAAAATGGGGTTCAGAAATAAATGAACAGAAAAACACAAGAGGAACAAATAAGTGTGAGTTCAACTGCATATAGCATATTTGCTACACTTAAAGCTAATTAAAATACTGACATATTTAAAGTCAGAAAAAGAACAAGTACCTTAATAAGCTTCAGTATGCCCTCATTTGTTTCTTTGTCTGTTTCAATTGAAAACAGGTTGTCTTCATTTCCTTTGGCAATTGTAAACACAGTCAGCCAGTTGTCTGTGTGTGCAAGGTCTTTGTCCACAGCTTTGATTCTCATCACAACTACATCAGCAACATTTTCATCCACTGAGCCGTCGTACTGCAGAACGACCAGAACTTTGTTATGAAGAAGTTTGAATTCATTTTTGTGACAGCAAATCAATTCTACTTTATTTATTAAACATAATAAAAACAACGGGTTGAACAAAGTGCTGTAATCCCAGTTAAATGACATACAAATAAATATTCTAATCATTTGCAAAAGACATGGAAAACAAGGAATATAAAAATCTGTAAAAAAAAAAAAACTAAACTAAATACAAAAAAGATAAATCAGTTGAAAAGCAAAATAAATTAAATGCAGTGAAAACAGACGAAAATAAATGTGCCTCAAGTTGTTTTTTAAAAACCTCAATAAAAAGGGCATACTTTATTGATAGCTTTTTCACAGTTTTGTGACTAAAACTTAGCAGCCATGACTTTATGGGATTCTTCTTAAATAAAATTGATTCTATTAAAAAGAAAATCTTTGACATACTCCCGAAGATGATTACTTCATCCTCAGCAAGTGAGACAACATTGGAAATAACTG
>JAHUTJ010027475.1:0-10932 GCA_036250325.1 Characodon lateralis
AACTGCAGGGGGTCCAGCAGGGGGCCTGTGATGTCTTTCAGGTGCTTCAACACCAGCCGCTCAAAGGATTTCATGACCACAGACGTCAGGGCTACAGGCCTGTAGTCATTTATTCCTAGGATGCTGGGTTTCTTGGGCACCGGGATGATGGTGGAGCATTTGAAGCAGAAGGGGACCTCACACGTCTCCAGTGACTTGTTGAAGATCCGGGTGAAGATCGGGGTGAGTTGATTTGCACAGGCTTTCAGGCATGATGGGGAGATGTTATCAGGTCCTCCAGCTTTCTTTGTTTTCATGCCCTGAAAGAGCCTATTTACATCTTCATCAGAGATCTTTAGTGCAGGCAGAGGATCTGAAGGTAGGGGGTTGGTTGCTTTACTGGAAGAATTTGTTCCTGAATGGGATGTAGAGGGGATGGTTTGGTGTGTGAACAGCTTACTGTCATGTCTGCAGTAGAAGCCATTCAGACGGTTGGCCAGGCGAGGATTCTGTTCAGGATGGGTGGGAGGCTCCTTTAGGCAGTCAGGTCTCTCAGACCGGTCCATACAGCCGAAGGATCACCAGTAGAAAGGCTGTTCTTTAACTTCTCACTGTAGCTTCTCTTGGCTGCTTTGATCTCCTTGGTTAGTTTGCTCCTGGCCTGCCTGTACTGCGCCCAATCTCCACTGCTGTGAGCTTCTGCCTTATCCCTGCGCAGGTCCTGTGATGTGGAGTAAACCATGGCTTGTTATTCCCAAAGGTGCAGAAGGTCTTGGTCTGCACACACATGTCCTCACAGAAACTGATGTATGATTTCACCACATCAGTTAGTTGGTTTAAGTCAGTGGTTGAAGTTTCAAAAACAGTCCAGTCTGTGCATTTGTTGGGACCACAGCCATGGTTACAACATGAAAGTCCGGTATGAACTTTTCTGGAACTTTCAAAATAAACCGCATTAACCTACTTCCAGGACAGCCAGAAAAAGGGGTAACAGCGGACTCCCCGTGACATCACTGTCCAAATAAAAGCACCACTCTTGCTACATTATGTCTCTTCTACGCAGGTGCCCAGGGGTCTGGACAGAGAGACACAGCGCGCTAATGTCTCTTTGCTGGCAAACAGACATAGCTCTTCAAACTGGATCCAAGAGTGTCATACAATCACGTGATCATATGCATTAAGTTAAGTACGAATGAATTGCTATTTGTGTATCCGGTATTCATTCATGAACGGGGGTAATTAAGGTACAAGCTTGGCTTGACTTTTCTCTCTGAGGTCTACAGAATCAGGCTGTGTTATAGAGTTCCCAGAAGAGACCCTGTCTCTACAACGCTTTTGTTAGCTTTAACTGCTAACAGCTAAGAACACGTGTTTGCCTACTAAAGATAATTTACCCAAAAAGGCTGTTAGTTTTCAATCCAGTAAAATAATATTTCCCTAAATATTATTTTACCAACTTGAAAACTAAGTAAACACCATTAAGCCCATTTCTCCAGAAAGATTTGGTTCTTATTCAAAATAATATTTCTGTAAATATTATTTTACTAAATAAAGGAAGGTAATTAAACACTGTTGAGTCATCCAGAAGGTTGGTTTTATTCCGCAGATCAATTCTTTAAAACATTATTTTATTAAAATAATATTTTATCTGATCTTGCATTGTGAATGGTTGTCTAAACGTTTGCTGATTATTGCCTAAGTTAGTTCCAAGACTAACTTCACTTCACTTCCAGATTCTTCAAGATAATCCTTGGTTCTCAAACATAAACATTGCATGGTAATGTTGCATCACTCTTTCGGTCATGATTTTCAATCATCTTTGATCAACTTGTTTATATTGTACATAGCCCATTAGTCTTCCTTATTCTTTAATTCTGCTTGGTAGTTTAGTTGGATTGTTTTAGCATAGTAAAGAGTTTGTTGATTGAAATATGTTTGACTTTGAGTTGACTTATTTTTGTTAATAAATTCTTGTATTTTAAGAAATTGTGTGAATTCATTCCATATATATGTGCAGAGTTTTGCTGTTCAATAATGTCAGAGCTTGGCTCATCCCTTTCAATTTTGTCCTAATGCCACTGCCTTATTAGGCTGGTATTCACATGACAACTCTTAATAGACCGAAATATTATGTAATAAAATATTTAAATATCAATATTAAATAATATATTCAGATTCATAATTACAACACATTCAAAGCAGACCTGTAGTGTCTGCTTTGATTCCTCAGTCCACTTCTTAACAATGTGAACCGTGGGTTTGGAAGCTTAATTTCTGCCTATAGGCTGGGATGAGGTGGATAAGAGAATGATCCCAGAGCAGCCCTGGTAACAGCATGATATGAGTCCTTTAAAGTTGTGTAACAATGGTCCAGTGTGTTTTGTTTTTTTTTTTGCTCTGGTGGGACACTTAATAAGCTGTCTGTATTTGGGGAGTTTATTGGAGAGGTTTGCACAGTTAAAATCTCCCACTATTATGATGAAAGTGTTTGTCTGTAATCAGCTCAGCCAGATGTCTTTCAGCGCCAGAAGTGCAGCCATGCGTGGAAAATATGAGCCAATTATTATAAACGAGGAAAACTCTCTCGGTGAATAAAACAGTTTACAGTTCATGTAAAATGACTCCAGATCAGGAATACATGTTTTCCCCAGCACTTTTATGTCTCTGCACCAACCTTCATTTATATAAAAGCAGATTCCGCCTCCTTGCTTCTTCCCTGATAGCTCCGCGCTGCGATCTGCTCTGAACAGCTGGAAGGCCGCCATCAGCAGTGCGCAGTCCGGGATGTTTTCACTCAGCCATGTCTCGGTAAAGAATGTTATTTGTTCTTTAAAAAATATATATATATACATTTTTTGGCATCTCTTTAAAAGGACTGATAGAACAGAGATATAATATGATGGGGAACTGCAGCAGTTTTAAACTTTTTAAAACTGTGGTACCGGTACTTATGCAGTATTTAGGAATTTTAGGTTGTCATTTTAATTGTTGGCATCAATGATAACTGTACTATGATGACAAAACGGGTATAAGGAACTATGGAATCACCTCAAACCAGAATCTGTTTTTGCCACCGTACACAGAGACCTGATTTATTAGAAACAGTCGTATCACTTCACATTTCATCATTAAACTACAGTAAATGAACCACTGTGGTTGGCAGGGAGTGAAATTCCCCACTCAGCTGTTTACCTAAATTGACCATATTTGGAATGTCGGTCTGGGAGGTGGGGGCAGTCAGCGCAAGCTGCCAGGAAGTGAGTCACGCTTACGGCAACGTTACGTCGCCGTTGCAACAGAAGAACAGAGAACAAGGAAGCAACATGTGCCGTGCTTTAGTCCAAGAACACATTAGCGAAGGTCGGTGGAGCGGAGAGGAGTGAAGCGCATTCATTGCCGGGTTTCCCACTAAAAGGACACTTTAATATTAAACGTGAGTATTTTAATCCTTCTCTCTACTTTTAATGTTTCTCCGGCAAAGCGAGATTTTAACACTAGTTTAAAAATAAATTATTTCTGTTTAAGCGCAATTTATTGAACCGGTTATTGTTTTTCTCTATTTATATGATTCATTTTATTTATGACTGTTTAAAACTTTTTTTTTTTTTTTTTTTTTTTTATATGAATAGGGACTTTAAAAGTAACCCAGTTTGTTTTTGAGTAAGTTCAAAATTTTAACTTTTGTACCGAAATTACTTTTGTAGTCTGGTTTCTGCCAACTTTGTGAGTTTCCACTTGGGGGTTTCCGCTCAGTCGAAAAAACCCAAACGTGTTTTTTTTTTGTTTTGTTATTTTTTTGCCTACCTGTTGGATGACGTTTCCTCTTATAGAAGAAAGTATCTTGGAAAAAGAATGAAAATATTGTGGATTTTGTAATTTTTTAATCTAAAGTGATTGTTATCACCCGGCACCTACACACAAACACATGCCTTCTGCGTACATCACGTTGTGTACAGTGTGCTTTGTCTCCACACAGACGCACAGTCACGAAATAAATTGGATATTACCTAACCAAAACAGCTAAAAGGGTCAGAAATCCTTTTCTTTGTCTCTGTCAAACTACATTTTCTGATCTTTTTTTTATTTATTCTATGATGCTAAAAGACAGATGTATGCCACAGTTGATCCATATTCTGAAACACTGATTCTCATTATCTTTGTGTGAAAACTAATCAAAGTGTTTCACAATACACAATTTGTAGTGATTGGGAGCGAGTTACTGTTTAAAAACCTGCTGTGCTCCGACTTAGTGGGTTCTTACCTTTAAGGAACATCTCTGAGCTGCTGATTCGTTCAAATGTGAAGAAAACAACAAACAATCAGGCTATCTTACGGTTGTTCAGCATTAAGACATGATTTATTTGTTTGATGGAAGCCATCAGGAGAGGACGGCATATGCTCTCATTTGAAACCCGACATCAAGGACATAAACTATAATAAATAATCGGTAGAAATGTAAAAAAAAAAAAATCTGACATAGCCTCATTATTGAAGGTAGGCAACGGCTGGTATGAGATTTCTCAGGGTATGATTGATTGCCTTTAGGGAGAATCAAACAATATTTTAGTAAATTTAAAAAAATGTTTTGCATGATTGTAGGTCTTATATTTAAAACTATGAAGCCACAACGACCCAACATGTGGATTTATACAAAATAAAGATTTCTGGTATAGTGCTGATGAAGTTAAATATTATACCATTTTTACCTTTCTGCTGTTTTTAAAGAACAAAAGTATACTAAGCTGATGCTAGTTGGTAATTACTGTGGCTATGTGCGAAGCCTGCAGTCGCAGCTTAGTAGTTAGCTTGTGGTTTTAAAACAGCATAACCTTTTATATGAGTGAGAAGTTTCCACAACTTCATTTTTTTTTTGTCAACTGTAAAAATTTGAGTTATTTTTGGCTCCTTTGTGCACAAGATAGAAGTGTAAGTAACTCTCTTTCAACCAGCTGACCCGTAGTACCCATCAACAGATAGTTGGAGAGGAATGGTATGTTGGAAAATGTTTGCGGCTTTGAAATTGTTACTTAATAAAACCTCTGTATAGCTAAATGCAGTTACTGGCCAATTTCTAGTTAAAGGATAGCAATAAAGTTATTTTTTCAATGCAAAGAGGGTATAAGATCAGCTTTCAGAACCCTATATGATTATATTCTGCTTGACAAATTCAACTGGAAACAGTTTCAAGCTCAAATAATAGTGCTAAAAATATGATCAAAGATGATATTAAACTGACAATAAATTCGTAGCACCTCCATCTACTAAAATCCCTGCCCATACTTGGCTTGGGCTGGGATGAGATTCTCACTGATAACTGATTAGAAACATTGGTATGTTGGCGCTTAATTTAAAACAAAAATGTAATGTTAATGGCCTGTACTTAAAAAAAAAAAAAAAAAAAAAAAGTAAATAAATTATTCTTATTTTTGGGAAAATAATATGAAAGTCATTTTGCTTTTGATACATAGACTTGAGAAAAATATAATTTACCCCATTTGACTATTAGTTTGCCAGCATTTATGGGTCTGAATTTGATCATTTTCCAAGTGGCAAGGGAAAAGGGCAATAGGCTTTTTTTTCAGCCAGCTGACGAGTAGTGTGCAGCAACAGGTTGGAGACGGGTAACACGTGGCATTGATGTTTTAACACATTTTGCACGTTTTTGGCATTAATCTTTATTAGCTGAAATTTTTATGCAAAGCCCAGTTTCATAATTTAATAGTTTTTGAAATAAATCATTTAATAAAAATTATGTCAATGCCTCTCAAGGTTACAACCTTTAGTTTACATCTTTCATCATAATTATACCCATTTCGGTCAGCACAACCTTGACATAATGGGGCAGATGTAACCTGAGAAAAACAACTAAGTAGAAAGCATGTTGTTTTCTTTGGGCACTTATTGACCCATGTTACAGCTGCTGTTTTGCTGTCTAAATACAAGGCTGGGTAGCGCGTGTTTGCTTTCACGTAATGGCCCGGTTATTTGTCAGAGATCTGAAGGTGCTGGCTTGTTGTGTCTCTCTCTTCGTCGCTCTTGAGGGAAAGGCTGTGTCTGCGAGTCTCAGGAAAAAAATAACAATTTTCCATCAGAGCGCATCACACAGACTGAAGCCGCAATAACAAACAGCCGTCTGCACCGCAAAGGTTCGAGGCGCTAGTCTTCTGTCAGGGCCGCAGGATGTTAGCACATTCAGCGTTGGGTTAGAGCAGCTGTATAGTCTGAAGCGCCTTGGCCTCTTTGGTCAACCTGCCCCAACAGCCGTATTATCAGAAGATAAACGGCAGAGAGAGAGCAGCGTATTTACATTCACTTGGCAACACAGCAGCAGCTTCTTTGCATCTAGTTTGCCTGTGTAAAAACCGTGGGCGTTTGTCAGCATGATGCCACATCAAACATCTGTAAATTCCTCACAGTTTTCCTCACGCCCTTTTTGTAATTTAAATAGAAGTATTGGGAGGGGATTGCAACATAGAGAATTGTTTTTATTGCTGCCCCTGCACTTCCTACTCCTCCTGATCCAGTTAAAGGGAAGTCGAGGCACATTAGCAGAAATGTGGAGATTATTGGCAGCGTCAGTCATTTCTGTGTCTTCTACAGAAAAAGAATGAAGAGAGAGGTAAAAGCAGGAGTCGCCTTCTTTAAACGTCTGGTGGTGGCTCGAGGCAAGCTGGATGAAGCCAAAGCAGAGCGGTTCGCTGAGAAACTGCAGAAATTTTTATGTGACAAATACTGTGACCACTGGTACCCTGAAAGCCCCACCAAAGGCCAGGCATACAGGTAGGCAACACTGTGCAGTCTGCATGCCAAGGTTTACTGAATGTCAGCTGATTCCACCCAAAGATTATCCTGACATGGATGTAAACATTGACAGATGTATCCGGATAAATAACTGTGGACCTTGTGATGAGGTGGTGCTTAAGGCCTGTGAGGAGAGCGAGCTTACGCCCAGCGAGCTGGGGCTTCCACTTGAGATTACACTGTGGATCGACCCGCTGGAGGTGTCTGTAAGGTGAGTCACCGGCTGGCTTGTTGAGGCAACACACACCACAGACAGATATGTTACAGCTGCATTTGTTCAAGTGAAAATTATGAGTGAGTCATCCCCATCATTTCTTCCTTGAGGAAACGACATGTTTTAAATCATTAAAGCAAAACTACGAATAACTTTCCTGCTGCTAGTTTTTAAAATGATCCACTTTCTCCCTCACAGGTCTGGGGAAAACGGCAGACCTTTTACAATAGCTCATTTCATTGAAGGAGAGGGGAGTGTAAAGGCAGACCAGGACGACTCCTCCGTGAACCTGGACACATCAGATTACCACTCCGCCACCTCATCAGATTGCAGCTCTGTCTCGTCCAGTGACACAGAAGAGGAAGCCAAGGATGGGGAGCTGGAGGATCACAAGAAACTGGAGGAGCATGAGAAAAAGGAGGCAGCAGAAGGCAGCGCCTACACAGTGACGATGGTGCCCAGGATCAGGAAAGGGAACGGAGAAGCACTAAATAAACTCAGATATATCAGAAAGAAGGTAATTTTCTGTATTGAAAGACTGTCCCCTGGTGCGTCTCAGAGTCTCACTAATTCAATTATCTAATTGGGTCATTTGTGTGTGCTGCATAGCTTCATTGTTGTCTGAAAAACACACTGATAAGCCACAGGGATGCTAGGAACATCATGTTCTCGTTACTATGGATGGGAGCACAGTAATTTGACTCATACACACATCCAGCTGACATAAATACTTGTTGGAGTATTTTATGACAAATACAACTATGATGCACATGCCCCATTTAACAGAGCTGATTTAGGTGAAATGCAAGAACTGGAAAAAACATTTAAATGATCTTTAGAACCAGCTTCCTGTGTTTTAAACAAATACACAGTATAATGCCACTAAAGCAATTTATTTATATGAGGCCGTTTACGGAAAACTGGGACATTTTGTGTTCAGTGGTGCCACCAAGGGTCAGGGGAGCAGTGGTCCCCTCTATTAGGTTGCTTTCGGGTAATACTTGTTTCTGCATAATTAAAAAAACAATCATTTATTTTATTTAATGGTTCATCATTAGAGTTCCAGTCTTTAAAATCATGCGCACTGAATCCTGTGGGGGTTAAAAAAGCACACGCTTGAACTTGGACTATTAGGTTGTTTTTAAAAAAGGTTTAATATTTTTTTATTATTTATTTTTATCAGACCAACATTTTAAATTCTGCCACACCAGCGTTTCTCAATAAAAGTCCTGAAACTCTGTTCTGGCATTTGGTTTTGGTGGACCTCCTCAGTATTAGTTGCACCCATCTGGCACCCCTTTAATATACGTAAAGATTCTTTCATTGCAGAGTAATTATATAGTAATTATTTTTTAAAAATACATAGCATGTGCCCAAATCTGCTTCCCGATGGAACATTTATGGAGCATCATGACACGTCGTATCCGACAACGTCAACCAGACGGATGAGCAGTTAAAGTCTTGTGATCCAACCTAGATCTTATGGCTTTAAAGTGGTTTAAAAGGATTTGTCACTGGCGTACGTTTCTTGATTTTAAATTCAAAGAAGTCAATGGAGGCTGTATAAAAAAAAAAAAATAATAATCCATTTGCGCTTAAATGTATAAGAGCATTTTTTTTTTTTTTTGCTTTTCTTTTGAAAGATGATTTATATTGGGACCACAAAGTGAAATAAATGGAGGGAAGATTTGTTTTTCTTTTCATTTAGAGTTTAAATTTACAAAAGAAGTGTCTTTGTTTCCAAATTTGGATGGTGATCATCCCATCATAAACAGAACAACCCTTTAATGTGACCGGTAATTAAAACACGTCTGGAAACTGGGTGTAGAAATAAGCAAATGGGAATGAGAGCCTATGCAGCATAGCTGTGTTATCATAGTGAAACCATGGAAATTATGAAGGAACATGACATGTTTTGACGCAGCCCATTTCATGTAGCATCTGTGGTGAGATGAACATTGTCCAAATTATTTATGTGATTCTATTCTTTATGCAGTAAAGTACTTATAGCTGTTGTCTGCATCCACATAAAGGTTTTCCTTTAATACAAATTAGAGAATGAGCTGTACACCTGAATAAAAACAACATAGATATATTTATGATTAATGTTTCTTCTTAGAAAGGAAGGAAGGAAAAATGCATTTTCCCCTCTTTGCTGATCTCTTGTACTCTCTCCAATCTTTTTATTGCTCAGATTCCTGCCAGTCTCCAGTATTTCTATCATCCGACACCCGTATGGTCCCAGTACAAAAAGGGGGCTCCGGTGTTCCTGACCACAGTGTGTGCGTCCCCCGCACCGCCTTCTCCACCCCAGCAGGTTTTTGGTTACTACATCGTGCCACAGCCGTCTCCACAGTTCATCCTGCCTCAGGCCGCCCTACAGCCGTGGGGAGCGGTGAAGGGTTAGAGCATCTGTAGACCTGGGGAGGGAGGGGCTGAAACCAGATGGACCACCTTCTTTGAATGAGCCATGTAGTGAAGAGTGAGTTTAGCTGCATTTGGACCAAAAAGAGTAACTTTTAAAAATTGCCATGTTTAAAGCTATTTCTTGCACAATCCTTAACAACTCTGCTGAATTGTAGTTTTTTTTTAATACACAGCACAGCAAAACCACTGTACCTGAGCTAAATATTTTTAATCTGCTGGTGTTTCTGCACTGCAATTTTAAAAAATTTACTTTATTTATTAAGAATGTTTTTGTTTTTTTGTTTTTTTATCACTGGGTGGACCAACTCAGGAACTCTTAGCAATATGCTTTATGCCAAAAAAGTTATTTTGTAATGATGATCATTGCCAAACATGGTTCTCTGTGCACAATCTTTGTAAAATATAAATCAGGGTCTTCATGTATGTTAACTACAGTGAGAATATCTGTATATTAAGACAATTATTTCTGCTGAACAGCTTGTATATACTTAGGAACATATATATGCCCACATTCTGAACTTTGTATTTTGTTGTAATTTATTTCACCACCAGTAGATGGTGGTCAAGTTGCATTGAATACATGAAATTGTATATGTTTTTTATGAGGGTAGTCTCTGTACATTGCAAGTCTTAGTTCACAAACAAAGCCTCTTGCTCACTGCTTTTTAAATTGTTGTAAATAATCTTTATTATCTGCTGTAGCTGTATAAAAGATGGATACAAATGCATGCTTCACTCACTAAATTCAGTGTTGATTTGGATAAATATTTATTAACTGTCCTAACAGTTTTAAGCTTGTGTGTTCATTAATTTGTTTTTACCATTCACATGAAACTTTTACCTCTTTTACTGCAGATTAAACCAACTTCAACTTAATTGTTTGGCCTGTGACTCCTTTCTCGTGTGAATATTTCCTGCGTAAGGGCAAGTTGTGTGTTTTCTTCCCCAAGTATTTTGCAAGGGGGCACCTGTTAGGCTGAACTCTGTTCAAACTCATCCTGTGTTGTAGAAGTTGTCATCAGGAGCAGGATGCTGCAGGGGAAAGACTCCTGCGTGTTTGGCATGTCAAGCCAAGGCCATGATGTTATTTTTCGTTGTTTGTTTCTTGGAGGGCTTGGCTTCAATGTTCATTCCATAAATATGATTGGCTACATCAATAAATAAATGAACCTACTTCTGTGTTATTTTTAATTGGCTGAAGACCTATAAATTAGTAATTAAAGTTATTAATTCTGTTGGCAATCTGTTTTAAAACGGTCTACTGCTTGTTCTCAAATGGAAACAATCTACAGGTTCCATATGTGCGCCAGACTATTTTCTTTTAACTTCTATACTTGGGTTTAATTTTGAAAATCGATCTGTTTTATGTTTTGTTTCATTAAACTACAGGTCCTTCTCAAAATATTAGCATATTGTGATAAAGTTAATTATTTTTCATAATGTCATGATGAAAATTTAACATTCATATATTTTAGATTCATTGCACACTAACTGAAATATTTCAGGTCTTT
>JAHUTJ010027476.1:0-10930 GCA_036250325.1 Characodon lateralis
TCTGCTCTTACTGGTGCAATGTGCAATCAATGAAGACTGGCTACCAGGCTGGTCCAATTTAGCCATGAAACCTCCCACACTAAAATGACAGGTGTTTCAGTTTCATTGTCCAACCCCTGTATTTATATTATAGACACACACTCATTGACTGTAGTTATGTGGTGACCCAGAAGAGGGTATAGAAAATGGATGGATGGAGTCCCAGGAGTCTTTTCTTTGTAGCAGCCATGTTAACAGTTATTTCCTGACTTCTTTCCTTCCCTCTCAGCGTCATCCCAAACTGTCAGTTTCGCTCAAAGACATCCAGATTAAAAACGTTCACCGCCAACCAGCTGGATGAGATCAAGGATCCCTCAGGTCTCTTCTACATCTTGCCCTTTCAGAAGGTGAGCGTTACCCTATGTTCATATGTGAAAAACTCCGTTACTACTTCAAAATTAATAAAATAAGCGCGATATGTTCTCTGCATATGCAGGGTTACTTGGTCAACTGGGATGTTCAGAGGAAAGTGTGGGACCACCTGTTTGGAAAGGAGATGTTTAAGGTGCCGTTGCTGCCTGTGTTTACCCTCAAACAGGAAAATATCTGAATGAGTTCTCAGTTTTATAAGCTGTAGCTGAGCGTGTTTTCTCTGAGCAGGTGGAGTTTGCAGACACGAGCATCATCATCACGGAGCCTTACTTCAACTTCACGTCCATTCAGGAATCCATGAATGAGATCCTGTTTGAAGAATACCAGTTCCAGTCGGCTCTGAGGATCAACAGTAAGTCTCAGCAGGAGACGTTGTGGCAGCGGCAACCGAACAATCTCAGGATGATCTAATCTTATTCAAACCTTCAGTTTCTGTACAGTTAATAACAGTTTATCTTCAAAGGTTTGCTATATAACAAAAATGGAATTTCTCTGTATTTTAGCCCGAACGATGAGGTAACTTCATGTTGGTGCAATCCAGTTATCATCACGGGTGAAGCTGTGAATGAGTCCATCTGAAATCACTCCACCAATCTAATCAGCAGAATGATTGCTATTAAAGTAGGGCAGATGAGCTGAAAACCATTGTCTTGTCCAATTAGTGATGTTTATCTGCAAAGAAAAGCTGCAGCCATCATTGTTTTGCATCAAAACCGCTTTAGATGCAGTAAATTACTGGTTGACAATGTTGTACCTCAAAGAACTTCAAGCTTAGAGATTCAGGTTCTGATACTATGGATTCATAACATCAAAGAGGGTCCAATAAGATCTAGGACCATCTCCTGTCGAGGGCCGTGCTGCAGAAACATGTTACCACCAGTGCAGAGCTTGCTCTAGCAGATGGTTGTGAGTTCATCTCAGCGCACTGTGAAGGTAGCAAACCAGCCACTTCTCTCTACGAAAACCATCAATGACGGACTGATATTGTGCAGGAAGTACAAGGATGGACAACAGAAGATCGGTGCAAGTTATTTATCATCCTTCTGATTGTTTGGGACATCTGAAGAAGAAAAGCTACCATGAGTACTATTAGTGAAGCATTTTGATCCAATCCGTATGTGGCGTTGCTTCTGGTGGGCTTTCTTCCAACTCTGCCATCAAATGTCCTCCAAGAGGAACCTCTTCCAGTAGTCTGGGAACAATTTAGGTGAGCAGCTGGAGAAACGGATGCTAACAAAGTATGATCAGTTCAAAGCAAGCAAGAAGATGAGAATGGGTAACTATCACCAGGCAGATATAGATCCATCTATTGGGAAGGAAGACCAGATCTGGGAGTATTCACAGCAGTATTCATTACCACAGAAACCTGATGAAATTAAAATGTGCAGAAAAATTTGGTCATGATGTTTTTAAGAGGTTTATGGTTATATCAGCGTGTTAGTCTGTTTACAGCCAGAAGGATGGTTGTCATCGCAAATGTTTGGAGATTACATATTTTTATTAGTTTGCTGTATTTGTTGTCTGTGTCTATTTTGGCTGAAAACTCCTTATTGTCCTCCAGCCGGGTCGCTCGGCGCTCATCACTACTTCCACTCGAAGCCATCGGAGCTCTGCTGCCTGGTGGTTGACTCAGGGTTCTCCTTTACCCACATCGCCCCCTACTGTCGCAGTAAGAAGCTGAAGGAGGGCATCCGCAGGTCAGAGAGCAACGACCTTTAGAGAGAAATGACTCTGAGAGCAGCAGCAGGGACACTAACAGCAACCTGTTGCTTTGTTTTTTTACCTTTCAGGATCAATGTGGGAGGGAAACTTCTCACCAACCACCTGAAGGAGATCATCTCGTATCGGTACGGAGCTCCCTGTGTCCTGATGGGATTCTTACGCCGTCTATTTGTGCTATATAAGCGTTATGTCTTTATTCTTTTAATTTCAGTCAGTTACATGTGATGGACGAAACATATGTGATCAACCAGGTGAAAGAAGATGTTTGCTACGTCTCTCAGCAGTTCTACAAGGACATGGAGATTGCACAGTGAGACACTCTGATGTTCTGCCTTATTTTACTGCTACCTGAGCGTAATGTGTAGATCCATGTCACCATCTGAGCAACGGTTCCTGTTTTCAGGATGAAAGTGGAGGAGAACCCGATAATGAGGGATTATGTTCTTCCAGATTTCAGCTCCATCAAAAAAGGTTTCTGTAAGGTGAGACTGATCGTCTTCTCCTTAGTGAGAAACACTTTATTGTTCTTAAAAGATGAGAATTTACTGTTTACTGAAAAACAAAAACTTAACTCTCAAACTAATGCAAGCCATCTGTTAGTTCAACAGTTTATATGTATGTGGACTTAATAAAGCTCATTTAGTTCTTAGCATTTCTTGTTTGAAGACATTAATTTCTACACAACTTTCTGAAGGTCTCACCACAGTATTTCAGCCAGTTTTAGGTCTGAACTTTAACTAGGCCACTGCAACACATTGATTGCTTTCTTTTTCAGTCATTCAGTTGTAGATTTGCTGCTGTGTTTGGGATTGTTGTTCTGTTGTTGACCCAGTTTGGGCCAAGCTTCAGCTGTCAGACAAATGACCTCACATTTGACTCTAGTATACTTGAGCCCATGGTCGACACTGTGACTGCAAGATGCCCAGGAACTGGGGCTGCAAGAAAAGCCCAAATCACCACCCTTCCACCACCATGCTTGCATTATGGCCAAACATCGCTATTTCTGTCTCATCCAGAGGACATTGTTGCAGACGTCTTGTGGTTTATTCAGATATATCTTTGCAAACCTATTTCAAGATGCCATGTTATTTTCATAGAAAAGAGGCTTCAACCCTTCCTAACAAACCATATTTACTCACTTGTATGTTTAACATGTAAGAGATGTTCTGTAGAGGGATTTCTAAATGACAAGGTATTTATCCTGTCATGAACTTTAACATTTAACCAGCAAACTAAGGTCTGTAGAGTCTGAGATGGAGGTCTTGGGTTTTTGGTCATTGCTCTGAGCATTGCACGCTCTGACCTTCAGGTGAGAGTGTGCAAACCAGCAAAAAGCTACAACTCCTTTTTTTTGTAGAGCTGATCTCCTGGATTTAGGATTTCACTCTTTGGATTTTGATTTTTTGTTTATTAGAGATGCTAATTAAAAAAAATCATAATATATTTAATTTTGATGGCTAAAACAGCATGTTTGTTTGGTGTTCTGATCTCTATTGGACCTTCATAATGTTTCTGTGAGAGCAGTTAAGGGCTGATTCCATATCTTCTCTGCCCTGCAGCCGCGAGAGGAGATGGTCTTCAGTGGAAAGTACAAGACGGGCGAGCAGATACTGAGGTTGGTCAACGAGCGCTTCGCTGTTCCTGAGATGCTCTTCCATCCGTCAGACATCGGCATCCAGGAGATGGGAATTCCAGAGGCCATTGTTCACTCAGTCCAGTCGCTGCCAGAAGGTTTGTTCTTCAAACCCAATGTCTCGGTTTGTTCAGATGTTGGAAAAGAGGGTTCTGTCTCTATTAAAATTCAAATCAAGATCCATCACAGCGAGGTTTCCAGAAGTGTCGGAGTTGAGCTGTAGGTTGTAAAGCTTAGAGGTATGAACATGTGGTTATCTGTCTTTTAGAGATGCAGCCTCACTTCTACCAGAACATCGTCCTGACCGGAGGGAACTTGCTGTTTCAAGGCTTCAGAGAGCGTCTGGAGGCAGAGCTTCGATCCCTTGTCCCCGCCCACCTTCCAGTGTCAGTGTTCCTACCTGAAAAGTAAGACGTGGTTCTGATTACCTCTCTGTAAACATCTGTTCCAGCTTATTGGTTCAGGTCCACTGTCTGAGTGTCAGAAAAGCTCAGACTGGAGTTAGTTAGCCTGCACAGATGTCAGAGTTTTCCTGCAGCTTCAGGCCCGAATAGAAACAGACGTTAGAGAGGGACCCTGCTGCAGACTGCAGCCAGAGTTTATGATGCTGAGCAGCCTGATGGAGACATTAAAACCCTCATGAAGGTGATCCAGGTGCCTCGTCCAGACAATCTGTGGTGTATAAGCATGTTTCCTTTCATCTGTGCTGAAATAATTATAGAAAATGTATTTAATATTCAGCTTAAACAGTAACGGGTAACCTCCCGCTGTGTCAGGAGAGCACACAAGATCGCTAAGGAAGCTTACAGCCTGGCTTTGGACTGTTTGACCTGTTGCCCTCCAGGAGGCGCTACAGTTGCATCAATTTAAAAACCAGCAGGGTAAAGAAAAGTTTCTTTACAAAGACATAACCACTCTAAACCCAAACATCCACAGTTAACCCCATCCCCCAACAGCTTCCCCTAAGGGACAACTAACAACTGTACAATAATAGTTCTTTGTGCAATATAATTTTATATTTATTATTGTGTTGTGTGATTATCTACTTTACTGTGTTTTAATCTAGATGAAGGAGCAGCTTTTAAATCTCATAAAATTGTATATTTGTATAGTGAAAATAAAGGTTGTCTATTCTTTAAGAATTTAGCTGATAGATTTGGTCGGACTGAAACTTTAAAAACCTCAAATCAGCCGCCTGATTACTGTTCCCAGACAAAATGATTGGATTTGGTCGACTTCCAGTGTGTAGAATGGCCACCCGAGGGCAGTAGTGGCATCACAGCCCTGAGGAAAGGTAGTCATTTTCATTCCCATCACTGGTCTGGACGTGGACCAGTTTATATCCCTCTGGGTGATTAACTGCTTGTGTCAGCATATTTGTGCCCCAGAAATTCATTGCAAATGTTGTATTTTAGCCTCCAAATATAAAAATTGGCTTAAAAATGCTGCCTGGGCTTCTTCCGGAAGCAAATGGAGGAGAGTGGTGCGTCAGAGCCTCTCTCCCACCTTAATGTCAAAATATCCCGTTCAAAACTCGTTAATCTGTTTAGAAAAAATTACTTATGAACGGGAGGAGAAACATGTCGAGCCATAAAAAATCGATAAAGATGCCGAAAGCTCGGGATAAAAGTGCCCAGATCACTAAAGCTAACACGTGTCTGAATCAAGCTAGCGACAGCGTGGCTAGCTCGGAGGCTGAGAGCACTGGAACGAACCTGGACTCGGAAGGAATACTTAACTTAAGGCTACCGACGATTTGAAGAGTGTCTTGAAGGGGGATAATGCAAAGCTACAACAGAATATTGACCATCTGGGACATGAGATCAACGGTAATCTGGATAGTATAGCCACTGAGGTACAGGGCCTGGCAGAGCGGGTTGACGAGGCGGAGGCCCGCGTTCACCAAGTGGAGAATTGGGAAAAGGAGGCAACTGAGGCGCTGTGTTTCTGCATCGAACAACAGAGGAAAACACAAAGGGAATTGACACATTACTCTCCTGCCCACAAGGTTCACTCCAGGATCGACCTGTTTCCTATGAGCTCCATTGATAGATCTAAAGTGAAGGAATGCTTAATTGGAACATCTGATATTTCAGACCACAACATTATCTATCCAGCGGTTTGTCTAATAGACCTAAAACAACATTATGGCGCTTAAATATAGGTATCCTTAATAATGAAACCACAACAAAGGAGATCAGAAAAATAACGCAATGTATAACGGACAATAATAATGGACAGGTAAATCCCACCTTGGTCTGGGACACAGTTAAGGCAGTAATGAGAGGGAGACTAATTTCTAGAACTGCTTATCTTAAAAAAAATAAAAAGGTTAAAATACGATGAATTGGAGAAAACATTGAGGAAACTAGAGTTAAAACAGCAAATGACCAACAATGGAGAATTTTCAGAACACATAACGAAAACTAAAAACAATATAAATGATATGATACTTGAGGAAAAATTACGATTCTCCAAACAAACATTTTATGAATCAGGCCAAAAAGCTACACGAATCTTAGCTAAGCAACTTCGTAAACACCATTTGAAGCATTCGATTACCAAAATTAGAGAATCCTGAACTGGTAACTTAACCTATGACATGGATAAAATACATAAGACCTTTTGAAAATTACTTTAAAACACTATACTCTGCCCCAGGACCACTTAACATAACTGCTATTGACAATTATTTGGCAGCTTTGGACCTACCTTCACTTGTACTAATCCAAAACAAAGCTTTATCTGCTCCCATTACCCAGAAAGAATTAGATACAGTTATTGGACATTTGAAAAGTAATAAGTGCCCAGGTGGTGATGGGCTTCCAAATGAGTGGTACTAGATGTTCAGGAAGGAGCTCTCTCCTGTCCTGCTTGATTCTTTGAACTGGACATTGACCAGAGCTGAGATCCCACCATCTTGGAGAGAGGCTGTAATATCTGACCTCCCTAAAGAAGGGAAAAATGTTGAATACTGCAAATCATATCGCCCAATCTCAATTCTGAATGTCAATTATAACATTTTTACATCAATAATTTCTCGGAGAATGGAGCGTTACTTGTCAGATCTAATACACGACGACCAGACGGGATTCATCAGGGGCCGACAAACTCATGACAGCATAAGACGAACATTACATATACTAGACCAAGCCAAAAGGCAGGTCCTCAGTGCCGCATTAGTTCGTCTAGACGCAGAAAAGGGTCAACTGGACTTTTCTATATAAGGTACTAGAGCGTCTGGGCTTTAATAACCAGTTCATTAGGTGTTTGCGGTTACTATGATGAACCATGTGTCAGGGTAAAAATCAATGGGCACCTGACAAGTAGTTTCCAACTACACAGAGGAACCCGCCAGGGATGTTGTCTGAGCCCGTCGCTTTTTGCAATATTCATTGAACCCTTGGCACAGGCCATTAGAGAAGATGATAGGATAAAGGGTGTTAGTTTTGCAAATATAGAACACAAAATTGGCCTTTTCGCAGATGATGTAATCACATATCTCCAAAATCCAAATATAACGCTCCCCAGAGTTATGTTGGCTTTAAGTGAGTTTGGTCAACTGTTGGGCTACAGTCTAAACATTGCAAAAACACAGGTTCTGACGATTAACTACTCCCCTAGTACATTCATAAGAAAGACCTATGGACTTAGGTGGGATGCCAAAAAGCTAAAATACCTAGGAGTATTTATTTCCTGAGATTTGGTTGAGTTATTTAGTTTGAACTTTGGTAATCCTACTAAAAACATACAAAAAGACTTGACAGCCTGGGCAAGGTTACTGTTGGATTTCACAGCTAGAATCAGAATCAGCTTTATTGCCAAGTTCGTACATACAAACAAGGAATTTGACTCCGGTACACTTTCTTTGGTTTTGTTTTTGTATTACAGAATATACATATTTACAATGTAGAATGGAAATAGTGAGGATGAATCTGCTTCCTCGATTTTTATATCTTTTCATGTCATTGCCTATTAGAACATCTAGCGCACAGTTTCATGCCTGGGACAGGTTGATCTCCAGATTTATTTGGTCTGAGACCAGACCAAGGATAAAATTTAAAACACTCCAAATTAATAGGAACCAGAGGGGTCTGGCCCTTCCAAATTTGAGGGAGTACTGTTACGCATCTCAGATGAGATTCATGGTCTGCTGGTGCTCCTCGGCAATAGAGACTGGATGGAAACAGATTGAATTTATGCAGGATGGGGTCCAACCCCAAACACGACTGGGAGGTAAAATAGTTACAAACAAAAATGGGAATGGTATAGTTGGAAACACGTTAATCTGGAAAGAGGTGATCGATAGGTATAGATTGGCAGATGTAACTGGACTCCTGATGTGGCCCTCCTGTAACTCAAACTTTGGGCCAGGAGAATTAGATTCCTCTTTTGTGGGCTGGAGAGATAGAAGACTTGTGGCTTTCTGCCAGTTTGTAGAAGGTAACACCTTTAAAACATTTGAGCAACTGAAAAGGGATTATAATCTCGAGAACAGAGATTAATTTAAATATTTTCAGGTAAGACATTTTTACAATACCAAAATAAAAAATGGTGTTCCTCCAGTCCAGAAGGTAATACTATTGTGAACATTTTTACAAATGCTTATACTCACCTCCCGTGTAAAACTGTTTCCAAACTATATAAAGGGTTGCAGAAACATAATGGAAATAACACCTTGAATATTAAGTCTAAATGGGAAAGGGAATTGGGAGTAGAAATTAGAGGATGATTGGCTTTCAATGTGTGTGACGCAACAGACATCTACCAGCTCTAAACGATGAAGGGAATTCGGATGGAAGTGCTTAATTAGATATTTTATTACACCTCAAATTACTAGTAGACATAAAGGAGAANACAGAGGGTGATTGGCTTTCAATGTGTGACACAACAGACATCTACCAGCTCTAAAAGATGGAGGGAATTCGGATGGAAGTGCTTAATTAGATATTTTATTACACCTCAAATTACTAGTAGACATAAATGAGAAGAACAGCAATGTTGGAGATAATGTAGCCATCAGAACGTAAATCACTCTCATGTATTTTGGTCCTGCCCAAAGTTGGCAACTTACTGGGATGGAATCTGTCAGACTACTGGGATAATTTTTGGCTATGTCATCCCCAGGGATCCCAGAGTTGGGTCTGATATCTGGAGAAGTGTTTCAAAAAGAAGATGAGTATCTTTTTAAAGTTCTATCAATTGCAAGCAAAAAGGCAATTACACGGTCTTGGCTAAAGAAGCTCTCTGGACCATTGGAAGTCGTGGAGGAGATTCACTCTATGGAAAAACTGACATATCTTTTACATATAAAAGGACATTTTTATAACAAACGCTGGTCTAAATGGCAGACATACAAGAGCAAGGAAGCATAACTAGGTGTACCACCTCGTAATTTTTTTTTTTTCTTTTCTCTATTCCTACTTAACTAAGAATCAGTGCCCCAAGTTCTGTGTGTATTGTATGTCTCATTGTAATGAAAAATGTTAAATAAGGAGTATAAAAAAAAAAAACATCACATCTTACAAATACTGAAAAGTTGTACCTGTACGACTGACTACATGTCATATAAAAAATTTAAATCTGCTAAAAACAGTCACAGTAATACATTTTTACACTGTTGTCGCAAGTAGCAGCCATCTTGAATGCGGAAGTTGGGAATGGTCCTGTTGCTTCAACTTTCCAACTTGTAATTTCGACTTTGGGGGAAGTTCCATTTATAATTTCCTGCTTGACACAATGCACCATTTATTAGTCGTTTAACGCAGGGAAATCTTTTATTATGTCAGGTTCCAGGTTTTTGTGTGCAAGTGCTGACACACACATCCCACAGCGACTGGTCTGAACAGTGTGCATTTGTTGTTTGTCCTCAGTGTGCAGGGGGCGCTGCAGCTAAAAGAAGATTTTGGCTATATCAGAGAGATGATTAAGTCTGACAAATATGGTCTGTCAGCTGAACTTCTCCATAGACTCCTCAGCCTAAGGTATCACCATCCCTGGTACACTTCCCTCACTTACTAATTACACATATTATTTGCAGCATTTACATATAGCTGAATTGCCAAGAGTGAAATCTTAACAACCTCTCGTGTGAAAGCAAGATAGAATTAAAGCAATCAAATCCTAAGTGATTGTGACTGTGTTCTGAAACATTGTATCAGGCATAGCAAATGTCCTTGAACACAACACTGCAGTGCAATTTGGGTATTTGGTTGCTGCCTGGCAGGCATGCTAAAATGCAGAATATTACCAGCAACTGAAAAGAGAGTTAGAATCAAGAAGTGATGGAGACAAAAAGAGACATAGAAGTAGAGAATATAAAACATGAAAACAAAGTGTTCCTTATTAATAGTGAGAGGATAGGTTTGTTACCAAGACGGACTTGAATGCCTGTGAGATTCCTGACAAATACTTATTTTTAATTTGCATGTTCTCTTCTCATGAGTTGTACCAGTTGGCAGTTTTGGGATTTGTTATATATAAAGTGTTATCCCTTTTTTGGTTGGCCCCTGGGGACACATCACATCTGTCAATTATGTCAATGTCAAAACAGATCATTCTCACACAACATAAATATAAATGAAGAGGAACAAACATTTTAAAGAGTTTGGACCGAGATAAGTAGCCAAAAAGCTTTTTTTAATCATATTTTCACCCAGAGGGTGAAAATGCTAATCCCTAAAGGATAAAATCTGCTTTGCTAACATCGAGAGATACATGGATGGGCTGTGATTTTTTTCATAGCGATCCACAAAAAGGTGTTTTTTTCTGCTTGCTTGCTTGTTAGTTATTTTGGAAATATGCCAACGCCTTGTGCTATGGAGTTTCCTGCGAAAATGCAGTGTGAATGCTGTAACATGAATTTTTTTAGCTGAAAACTGGCAGAAACAAGCTGAAATTGACTGCAGACAATCTGCTAAAATTTAATGAATTTGAAGAAAACAGAAATCCTAAACTCATGTTGTAAGCTGGAAGAAAGTGGCTAAAGCTGAAAGCAGAATGTCAGCTGAAATCTGATAAATTAGCAGAAATGGCATAAACAGCAAAGAAAAACTGTCATCTGATCTGTTTTAGCAGGAAGACTATCAGGTATAAAACACCGTAACAAGGTGAAGTAACCTCAAAACTACTTGAAATAGTTGTTGAAATACAAGAACTGACAAA
>JAHUTJ010027477.1:0-10927 GCA_036250325.1 Characodon lateralis
TTTCAGTAACAATTAAAATAATAACATAAACTGTTAGAAATCACTTGTGTTAAACGTTCACTGTGATGACTGCCAGCGGGAGCTTAGTGCCGGGAGTCCGGTCAGATCTCTACCGGGCTAGCTCGCCCCACTGCCGGTAGGGCTGGCGAGGCGAGCCGGTTACTACGCCGGGAACGGAAAACTCCGAACACATCGGAGCCCGTTTGAAATTAAGCGATGTCTTGATAAATCAAGCAGATATTTCACGTCTACATAGTTATATTCCCGCTCTAAAAACATTGTAGAAGTTAATTTGTGTCACAGAAAGTGTAATTTTCCACAATTTACTCACAGCTTTTGCTGCTATGGTCCGCCATGGCTTCCCCTGCTTGACCAATCCGCTTCGACCCGGAAGTCAGCCTCGGCGTTGGTGCATTCCCATTCCGGTTGATTTTCTGAAATGTAAAAATGTTTTCTGAAATGTAAATTTGTTTCGGTACTTGTAAAAGTGTTTTGCACCCCCCGGCCACCGTATGTAAAAGTGTTTTCTGAAATGTAAATTTGTTTTCTGAAATGTAAATTTGTTTTCTGAAACGTAAAAGTGTTTTCTGAAATGTAAATTTGTTTCGGTACTTGTAAAAGTGTTTTGCACCCCCCGGCCACCGTACTCTTGTGGACGTGTGCAGTTACGAATGAAAAACCAATAATCTAAAAGAAATACCTGAAACCTTTGAAGCTATAAACAACTCCTAAACCACAGTTTTGACAGGAATGGGTTATCCCCATAGAGCTTTTCTATCTAAATGTACTATAACCCACTTGTCCTGATATAAGAGAAAAATTCTGAATCAATAAGATAACGGCACAATTAATTTGTACAAACGTGCTCCGATTTGGTTTGTCTGCTTACATGACAGTTAAAAAGAAATCCTTAAAAATGAGTCAAAAGAAGCACAAATTTCCATAAAACCGATCTTAGAATTTAAAATTTACATTGAATTAAATGGGATACTCCCTGTCAAGTCCTGAAGGCAGAGCTTCGTGTGATTGTTAATAATTTGAAGTGTGAAACACCAACCACCACCAGGAATTGATCTGACATCATTAATTACTTAAGAAGCTGATTCAGTTATTAAAGTAACCAGAATCCTGAATTAGGGGCGTAATTATTTGTTCTTAGCCTGGTTAAAGATCTACTCATGCGTGTCAAATATTTAACAGATTTTTCTTTGCCACCTTATGAGTGCCATGTTGAATTAATACTATGATATTTTTGTTTGTTGTTGTCTTTCTGATCTCTCTATCTCTCAATACTTTGTATATAACACACACTCATTCAGGCTCATTTGACTTTAAATCTCATCACCATTAAAAAATTATTCATCCACCTGCCTCTCTGAGAACAAGTTTTTTTGTGTTTGTTATGAGTTGAAAATTTTAACAGCCTTTAGTTGGTTCACCCATAAAGCATAGTTTTCTGCCCTTTTTTTCTCTTCTGCCCAGCCATGTCATATTATTCAGATGGAGAGACTGCTGCCAGGTGAACTCCTGTTTACTGGGTTTTAGACTCAAGTCAGGTCCATGCCTTGAAAAGATCCAGTGGTCTATTTACAGGACTAATTTGATCAAATTTTTTAAATCTTTAATTTAGGGATTTGCCTGATGATCCAATACTGATAAGTTATCTATACATTCCATATCTAACTGTGTGACTGTCCCAGTCAGTAAAAAGTGATTTCCTTTTTGCCTCAGGTCTCATGTATGGGGTAATCCATCGTGGTAAACATTACAACTTATAAGTTGCTTTAAGACCACCAGCAAATTTGTGATTTCATTGCTTTCCATAGATTTTCAAATTTCTCAGAAGGATTACCAGCAAAAGCCAATTATTATTAGTATATACACCAATGATCAGAGATTTTTAGATTGTAGAAGGATTGTATTAAAACAATTTCATACCAGTGAAAGCCAAACATTATTAGTATTTAAAAAGTTTGGACCTACTAGTGACCCAGCTTCTCTACTTAGACTTCAGTGAGCGCCCATGACTGTTACTATTTGAATGATGGGACCACAGCTGCCTCATACCAGCGACCTCAAGGATTAATATTATCATTTTCCTTCTAGCACAGGATGAATTCCTTACCACAGAGGACTTAATGAGCTAATTACCTCTATTAGAAAGATTGGATTAGAACCAGCTCTTATCAGTAAACCCTCGAGGATTATTAATGTCATTTGATTTGTTTTTCTGTGTTTGCTGTATCATTGTAATGTCTTTCCTCGTGTACAGCGATTTGAGTGCCTTGTTGCTGAAAAGCGCTATATATATAAACTTCACTTGACTTTTAACAATGGCTTTCTTCTTGCCACTCTTCCATAAAGATCACAGTTGTGCAGTGTGCGACTAATAGTTGTCCTGTGGACAGATTCCCCCACCTGAGCAGTGGATCTTTGCAGTTCATCCAGAGTCCCCATGGGCCTCTTGGCTGCATCTCTTATCGGTGCTATTGGTAGGCAGGCATTATGTGGAACCTGGTTCGTTTCCCCGAGGCCTCCGTAATCCATCAGATTTGCAGCAGTCCCTGTCACCAGCCTGCCAGCTGACCTAGATAAGAAAAAGCTGTAGATGTCAGAACATTACCATAACATGGAGATAACATTTCCCTTTGGGTTGCACTTAGGAACATCAATTTGACATCACATCAAATACGTGAAAGCAACAAAAATATGTCAGCTCGATTGTTATTGATTTCACTTTGCTTTTGCATGTTTTAATAGAAACCAATGGCCTTAAACATGTTACACATATTTTTTCCAAAGTTGATTTACTTGTTTATTTATTTGCCTGATAGATGACGATCTTATCTAATCATCATTCATTCCACAAACGAATCCAAATATAGATTGTAGAAAGCATATTGGTTCAAGATTTGAAGAAATTTTATACAAGTTTGCACAAATTTATCAAGCAGTTGTGTTTCATAGCTATGCTATAAAACAAAATAAGAAAAAAACAACCAAAAAAACTACTGGAGTATTAATAGATTAGAATAAGAATTACATCACATTGCATGATCTAGCAGTTTACATCATTAGAGTTGCTTTGTGTTCCAGATTTTTCTGTTTCAAAGTCATGAGCAGGAAATAACAGCCGGAGTTCAGTAAGTATATTTATTTACAGATTTAACAAACAAAGGTACCTCGTAGGAGTATTTATAAACATTGAAATTTTTCAAAGTCCCGGAGGCGGATGTTTTGAGCCAATCGTCTTTGCCAATGTCGCTGGATTTGTCTATAAACAGTCATTTTCAACTCTTGCCTCAAATAGGTTTAATTCTGGAATTTCACAGGGTCATACTAGCAAAGGAAGACACTTTGAAAGTTGGTAGATTTGATGGTGCCAGCACCATGTTTCACTGTGGGGATTTGTGATTTCAGGATGATGTGCATTGTTCGTTTTCCACAACCCAAAAATGTTAATTTTACTCTCATCTGACCAGAGCATCTTTTTCCATATGTTTGCTGTGTGCCCTTGGCTCGGGGAAGAATGCAAACTGGACTTCACATGGGTTTCTCTTAACTTTAACTTTCTCCCTGTCGCTCTTCAAAAAAACAAAGATTTGTGAAGTGCAAGATTTATAGTTTTCCCTTGCAGATTTAAATTTTTTATTTACAAAAAAAAAAAAGATTTTCTTTGCCTCACACTATGCATTGTGTTGGTTTTTCTCATAAAATCCCAATAAAAATTAATATTTGATGTGACCAATTGTGAAACAGTGTCAGGGAACGTACTTTTCCGTGTCCCTGTGTTTATGACAATGATCTGAATGGCTCTTTGGTTTTTTGTATCCCAGGTTACTGAAGTTATAGAACATTTTGACCTGAAATAGTTAACCTTATATCAGTATTAGTTCCAACTTTACTCATATGCATCTAAAAAGTCAAAAGGTTTCAGTATCAGTAAGACAGCTCAGTGTAACAATTTAAAAGTCCTTAATTAATATAAAGAAAAAAGAAAGTCAACATCTTTCTGTATCATCATCTGCTATTTGTACAGTTGATTTCTTTCTACTAAGAATGTTATCAAAGGTTAGATGAGAGGGACTGGAATGCAGCACAAATACTGAAGATCATGGAAACTAGCATTCCTGTAGTATTCCTTTAAGACGAAGGCTTTGCTTTGTTGCACTGATGACAAGACGAGATGAATTCCTTGACGTCTTTGGTCAAGGTATGCCACTGTTGGGACCCACACCATGGTCACAACAGGAAATGCAGTACAGACTTTTCTGGAACTTTCAAAATAAATAGCATTTAATCTATTTCCGACCGGGACAGGAGGGACACGTGCAAATGTCTCTTTGCTGGCAAACAGACATAACTCTTCAACTGGATCCAAGGGTGTCATAAGATCATGCGATCATATGCACTGAGTTAAGTATGAATGAATTACTGTCTGTGTATCCAGTAGATTCATTCATGAACGGGGTGATTAAGGTACAAGCGTTGCTTGACTTTCTCTCTGAGATCTACAGAAAGCAAACTGTTTCCAGAGAATTCCCTGCAGAGACCTTGTCTCTACGATGCCGAGTGGAGCAGTTTCCCGGTCTGAAAGGAGGACAATGGCATCGCATCACCGTGGTTATGGCAGTTAACGTGCAGTGTGGTCAGCGGACAGAGCGAGCTGCCCTGCCACTGCTTCGGAGGTTAGCTGTAGCTAACCTTTGGTTCACAGAGTTTCTTCAAACTTTGTCGTTGCACGGACAACTTTCCCTCAGCACGGTTCATGAGAGGTTAGGGGTTTTGGGCAGAGAGATAGAAGTATTTAGAATGAAATAATCTAAAAGTTTTTCCATTTTAAGAAGTTTGGTTTTGTTTGTGAAACTCTGCTATCTTAGTGCTAGCAGGCTATCTGCAGCACATGTGCTCAGTTGTGTGTGCATAATGCGCCGTCCGCGCTTATGCATTTTAACCCTTTTATTAAGGGTATTTTAAAGGTGCGTGTTTGATTCTGGTGCTAAGCTATCAGCTTCTTTTGTTAGCTTTCACTGCTAACAGCTAAGAACACGTGCTTGCATACGTAAGGCCATTTCTCCAGAAAGATTTGGTTCTTTTCCAAAATATTTCCTTAAATATTTTACTATTTCCTTAATATTATTTCTTTAAATATTATTATAATAAATAAAGGCAGCAAATGAGACACCATTGAGAATTAGTCATCCAGAAGGTTGGTTTTATTCAGCAGATCATTCTTTAAAACATTATTTTAATAAAACAATATTTTATCTGATCTTGCATTGTGAGTCTAAAGGTGTGCTGATTATTGCCTAAGTTGGTTCCAAGACTAACTTAACTTAATTTACAGATTCTTCAAGATAATCCTTGGTTCTCAAACATAAACATTGCATGGTAATGTTGCATCACTCTTTTGGTCATGGTGTTCAATCATCTTTAATCAACTTGTTTATATTGTACATATCCCATGAGTGTTCGTTATTCTTTAATTCTGCTTGGCAGTTTAGTTGGATTGTTTTAGCATAGTATAGAGTTTGCTGATTGAAATATGTTTGACTCTGAGTTGACTTATTTTTGTTATTAAATTCTTGTACTTTAAGAAATTGTGTGAAATCATTCCGTGTGTGAGCAGAGTTTTGCTGTTCAATAATGTCAGAGCTTGGCTCACCCTTTTCTATTTTGTCCTAATACCATCGCCTTACTGAGCTGGTACTCACAGGACAACCCTTAACAGACTGAAATATTATTTGATAAAATATTAAGGTATTAATATTAAATAATATATTCAGATTCATAGTCACAACACCACCAAAACTGAGACTGGACCACCTGTAGAGTTTTATTGATTCCAGGGTGACAATACAGTTGTGATTTATGGCAGAACATGAGTACCTTCTGGAAAAGATGGTCCGGCAAGAACAAACGATCTTCAGGACACAAATACAGCGGCGGAGAATCTTGGGTGGCGTCCCTGATCTCTTTCTCAAGGTCAGGCAGGGTGAAGGAAAGTCTTACGGCTTCCGGAAGGATAAAATCCTCCACACCACTGGTCTTGACGTAGACTTTTCACAGATTCTGGAGAGAGCATCAGGCTTCACGTTCTGGGTCCCGGGTCTGTAAGACAAAGAGAAGTTAAAACATCCAAAAAACAGTGCCCACCTGGCTTGTTGGGGTTTGAGTCTTTTAGCAGACTTAAGGTACTCTATGTTTTTATGATCCGTCCAAACAATGAATGGCTCCTTAGCCCCCTCTAGCCAGTGTCTCAACTCCTTCAAGGCATACTTGACTGCGAGAAGTTCTCAATCTTCAACGTCATAGTTACGTTCGGCCGTGGAAAGAGTCTTTGAGAAGAAATCACAAAGGGTGAACACGACTATCAGTAGATCTCTGACTAAGAATAATGCCTACCCCATTGTTAGAGCTGTCGACCTCCACAATGAACTGCTCTGGATAAGGTTCGGCAGGAAACCACCAGCGGCAGACTCAGGAGCCTCTTTTCAGAATCCATGAAGGAACCAGTAAACTGAATTTCGGCTCCTCAGGGTGATGGCAGGGCAACAACCGGAATGCGTCACACAGGTTCACAAGTTTGTGAGCTCGGTGACTAAGCAGGTTGTGGTGTTCGGGGGACAGAAACTGGGTCAGAATAGTGAGATTAGACAAGGGCAGCAGGATCAGAGGTAGAAGCTTGAATCTTAATCCAGGGTAGAAACAAGGTTATGCACAGATTGGCAGATTTAGGCTAACGGATCCAGGGGTTAGACAGGCAGTGTGTTTGTGTGTGTGTGTGTGTGTGTGTGTGTGTGTGTGTGTGTGTGTGTGTGCCTTTGTGTGTGTGTGTGCGTGTGCCTTTGTGTGTGTGTGTGTGTGTGTGTGTGTGTGTGTGTGTGTGTGTGTGTTGTCTGAAAGAATATGGGAATTGTCATTATTATGGGCTGTCTGTCTGTGTCTTCTCTGTCTGCTGCTCTGGCCCTGGTGATTGCATTCACCTGCTCCTTCTCAGTCTGCTCCCAATCAGACCTCATTCGCTTCACCTGCGCATCTGGCCTAATAAGCAGGACACCTACAGACACACAGAACCAGATTTTTGAAAGCCTTTGTGTGAGTAGTGTCCAGCGTTCCTTCCTTGTCTGCCTGCCTGATCTGATCTCGTTTTTGCCTCATGGATTTTCCTGCTCTGCCTTGCCCACATCGGATACCTCACTGGCTTCTGCTTCCTGGACACGACCTTGTTTCTGCCTTTTGACCGATCCAGTGACACAGACACCTGTGTCTTACATCGTTGTGTGACAATCAAGGTTGAATGAGCTGCTATGAACTCTGAACCAGATTCATCCTCTCTGAAGGTCACACACGTAGGTTTAGAAATTCTGGATTTGTGCTGCTCTAGGTGACTGCATGTTGCAGTAGCTCTGTTAGTTTGATTCCGACATATTATTTTAAAGGAACTTCAGATCCTCCTTCTATTGATCTGCATTTCTTTTTCAGAGGATTTTCCCCTCTGGTATTGAATGCTGGCTGGAAGGCTTTTGCTGATATCTTTTTATATTTTGGGACAATCATCATGATGCATAACCATGTCAACCAGTTTTTGTTTTTTACAACTGAGGCCAGCTATTTAACATAACAACACCTGAATACTTCAACTACAGCCCCTAGTCCCAGATGAGTTCAAAATGAGGTACAAAGGAGAAGCAAAAGGAAGAGAGAGAAAGAGGAAATTCAAACCATCTCTTACATCAGTCATTTTTGGCAATGTGAGATCTTTAGCGAACAAGTTGGAATAACTTGAAGCCCTAGCAAGGACCCAGAAAGAATATAGAGAATGCAGTATTACACTCACTTGCACACACACACACACATGCTCAAGATAAACATATGCACCCCTCACACCACCTTCACCGTTCCCGGCATGATGTTGTTTTGTAAACTTGTTGCTTCTTTGTGCTGAGGTTTTTTGCAATCTCAAACTGTATCCTGCTAAGGATAAAGTGTGAAATATGATTTTTTTCCTTCTACTTACCTAATGTAACCTCTTCTCTCATCTAGCACGCGCAGCGCTTGTGAGTGGGCAGCAAAGCCTCGGTGACCTGTCCCCCTTTGTCTTGTGTCATGATGTATGTTTGGATGGGTTGTACTGGAATTCTAATTTCCCCTCGGGGATCAATAAAGTATCTTTGAATTGAATTACGTGTTTCACTGAAACATGGCTGAAGGATCATATCCCCGACTTCTCTGCTGGGCTTTCTGACCATAAACGCAGACAGAGGTTTAAGGGAGGTGGATTGGTAGTGCTTCTGAAAAACAAATGGTGTCAGCCTGGACATGTTACTTTGAAGTTTTGTCTCTGCAACCCCGAAATTAAACTGTTTGCATAACCTTTTTGTCCATATTATTTACCCAAAGAAATCCCCAGTGTTATCTTGACAAAAGCCTGCATTCCACCATCTACTGCTACTGACACTGCTTGTGATGCCATCAGCTCAGTTGTTGCTAAGCTACAGACACAACACCCCAATGCATTTGTGACAATAACTAGGGATTTTAATACCGCCTCTATCAGTTACACGTCCGACATTTTACCAGTGAGTCAGCTGCCGTACAAGAGAAAACAAAACTCTGGACTTGTTTTACACAAATGTCAAGGACTTCATCTCTAAAGCAAGACCTCAGCTTTGCAGATCAGATCACAATCTTGCTTTTTCTGTGCTCACAATATAAGCCCTTTTTTCTGAGATAACCTACAATAACTGTGAGAAGATAGTCACACGGTTGCCCAGCTGAAGAAACCATGCAAGGTGGTTTGGATGCAGCAGACAGTGATTTGCTGGGCCAGCCACATGGAGCATGACATGACTGAGTGTGTGACTGACTTTAATCCCCACCAGAACAGTGAGACGCTTTCACAACAACAAACCCTGGATCAAGGAACTGCTAAACAAAAAAGGGCCTTCAGGAAGGGAGACAGGGATTTGATGAAGCAACTTAAATTCAACAAAAAAGACAGCAAGGAGGGTTGCAGGAATTTTTATCAGACATTAGGTTTAATATTTAATTGTGTAACCATTAACACTTACATATCTCACTGAAACTATCAAACACCATCATCTAATCAGATGACATTAACTTGGTGAGAAGTTAAACAGAACAGATACTTACTTTGACAGATAAGTTTAACAAATGCAATGCCTATTTAATACAGCTGATGTCATAAAAATGTATTGACAGACACTGTAATAAATGACTCTTCCCCCACTGTACTCTGATTGTAATTGTTGCTGTTAAACACAAAGGAAACACATGTGACATTGTTTCTAAACGAATAAAGGGATGCAAGCTCTAAAAAGATGCATACTTACCTTATCTAAGCAGTAAAATTTCAGACGTCTGTAGCGATTACTTGAAGTATTTGGGATGTTCAGTGCAGCGTACATCTTTGACCAAAAACATTTATCTGAGAAGACGTTATCATCATACTTATCACCATTCTTCAGTTGATCCTCTGCCTCTGATACAATGTCCTGTGCCAGTATTTATTTATGTTTTGATCTGTTGAATGGAAAAATAACGCTGTTCATTTTAAGAAATGGCTCGGCATTCTTAAAATGATTTAACGTTAGTTAAGAGCAATTAGAAATAGGAGACATCACCCCAAAAAGCCGAAACTTGAAAACTCTATAGGACAGTGAATAGTAGTGGAATGTGTCAGAACAGTACAGGTTATTTTTTTTATAAAGTCACAAAATACTGCTATTAAAGACCACAACTTCACAAGACAAAATGCTGTTCTTAGTAAAAAAAATGCAAAAATGTAGCCATTGGATATTGTCTATTGCAGAATAACTTATGTAAAATGATCATAATCTAATACTTGATTATAAATCTATTAATCTAACTTTGTTGACCTGCATTCTTCAAAGGTAGCAAACTGTGTTATTGTGTAGAAAAGAAGCTAAATAAACAAAGTAAAACTTGCCTTGACATTCAGATTCTATAAGCAATTTCCTTTGATGCCATAGTTGATTTGGTACTTAAAAAGACTATCAGCTCGGATTAAAAAAGAAAACGGGTGTTCCAATGTTTAAACATATCGAACATGCTCTTCTTGGAAAGGGATTAATTTCCACAAAGTTGAAGAGACAATTTAACATATAGATCAAATGGATAAAACATGCTTCTCCAACATGCTGATGAATTGCCCTTATAGTGAGATTTTCGGTAGGGGGTAATGAAATATCTGATTATACTTTTCCACCCAAATTCCCTCCAACTATGTGAGCTACTACATGTCCATATGGTTTCCCATTCTTCCTCTGTTAAGTATATTCCTCCCTCACTTTCCAATTTTATTCTAACATATACAGCTGAGTGTGTTTCCATGTTTTAAGCCCTTTATATAGTTTTGAGATAACACTCCTGTCTTTGTTTGAAATATAAGCCCCTGTAAACAAGCCTAACAGTTGCGTATCATATGCAAACCACTTCTTGTAGTTTGTATTCTGTTATTACTGTTTCCCAGATTTTAAGGGTCCGTTTGATCCATGATTTTTCTATTGTTTTCATGTGGTCCAGTAGTTTACTGTCTGCCATAATTGCTTATATGGGGATGGGTCAGACTCTCTTCAATGTTTCCATTGTGCTTCATATGATGGATTATAACAGCATATCATAGGCCTTTGTTGTGCTGCCATAAATATTCTTCTGGTGAGGGAAGGCCCATCCTCCTTTTCTTTTAGCTAATTGTCATATCTGGACAACATTTTGTCCTACTCATGAAATTGTTTCTGACTGATTTCTCCTGGCAGAATTCTGATGAAAATTAAAAAGAGAGATCATATTTCTCCTATTTTAGCTTCCCTTCATTGGCTCCCTGTTAAATCCAGAATAGAATTTAAAATTCTCCTCCTCACATATAAAGCCCTTAATGATC
>JAHUTJ010027479.1:0-10921 GCA_036250325.1 Characodon lateralis
TTCCACATGTGTTAATTCATAGTTTTGATGCCTTCAGTGTGAAGCTACAATATTCATAGTCATGAAAATAAAGAAAACTCTTTGAATGAGAAGGTGTGTCCAAACTTTTGGTCTGTACTGTATGTATCTTCATCATTTTTAGTTTATTTTTTTCTTCAGGAAGTTATTACCGCTCTTTTTACTCTTTTCACTTACATGTTTTATACGGTATGTTTAGATGATGTTTGTAAGTCTTCTAAAGTGTGGAAGAAAAAAACAAACAGATTGTTATTGTATTATTTTTTAGTAGTATATTTCTACACACTATATTAGCTTTTGGGTGAAATTTATGAAAAATTTAAAAAGTTCACACTACAGTGATATTATATCATGAAAATAGAGCATTTAAGTAGTGTTGTGATTATGAATATGAATATATTATTTATTATCAATACTTTAATATTTTATTAAATAATATTTCTGACTGTTAAGGGTTGTCCTGTGAATACCAGCCCAATAAGGCGGTGGTATTTGGACAAAATTGAAAAGGATGAGCCAAGCTCTGATATTACTGAAGAGCAATACTCTACATACACGGAATGAATTCACACAATTTCTTTCTCGTTCTGCTGGGCCGGCTGAACTGCACGTTACTGCTGTAGCCATGCTGATGCGGTCCTGTTGTCCTTCCTTCAGACCAGGAAAAACTGCTCCACTCGGCGTTGTAGAGACAGGGTCTCTGCTGGGAACTCTCTGGAACACAGTTTGCTTCTGTAGACCTCAGAAAGAAAAGTAAAGCCACGCTTGCACCTTAATTACCCTGTTGATGAATGAATATCGGATACACAAACAACAATTAATTCCTACTTAACTTAGTGCATATGATCGTGTGATCATATGACACTCTTGGATCCAGTTTTGAAGAGTTATGTCTGTTTTCCAGCAAAGAGAGATTCGCGTGCTGTCTCTCCTATCCAGGTCCTCTCGAGATCAGTGTGGAAGAGGCAGAAGCTTTTGCAAAAGCGGGGTTTTATGGACCTGCGTGGAAGAGGTCTGTTTGTTGGGATGTGGAGTTTTTGTTCAAACAGTGACGTGACGGGAAGTCCGCTGTTACTCCCTTCTAGTTATTGTTCCTGGCTGTGCTGGAAGTACGTTAATGCGATTTATTTTGAAAGTTCCAGAAAAGTTCTTACTGGCCTTTAATGTTGTAACCCATTGCTGGGGTCCCAACAGTAGAAACAAACAATAGTAATTTCCTCATTTTGAACTATTTATTGAAACAAAAGCCAACAACAGTAGTGGGTATACCACAACAAAAAATTAAATGTGTCAGTAACGTGTCATTTGCACTTGAGCATCAATTACAGCTAGACAACGACACCTCATGCTGATCACATGTTGACAGATTGTCTTCTAAGGCATGGCATCCCACTCTTCTTGAAGGGTTGCCCTTAGGTCATTGAGATTCTGTGGTACAGAGATACGAGCCTCCCAACGGCGACTTGGCTGATCCCATAGATTTTCTATGGGAGTCTGGTCTGGAAAAAGTGCAGGCCACTTTATTTGAGGTACCCCAGAATCCAGCAACCATTTAATAATGTTGTGACCTCGATGAGCTGGCACATTGTCATCCATAAAGATGAAATTAGGCCTGTGTTGTTCATGCAGGTGCACAATGACTGTATTATTGATATCATGTTATTTAGGTAGTATAGGCTTGTCTTTGTACAATTCACAAAGTGTAGGGCAGTTTTGTATTGACTTGACACATCTGCCCACACTGTAACACCACCACCACCAGAGGCTTATCTGGTGACAACAGTGGCTGATGCATAACGCTTTCTTGGACATTTCCAACACCATTGGCCATTGTTTCTGCTCACAGTGAATCAACTTTCATCAGAGAACAGCCCTAAGGCCCACTGGTCCTCTCATCCAGTGTAAATGCTCCCTGTCCCATGCAAGACGATGATGCCTGTGCCTGGTGATATGGTCAGGTACCCTTGCAGGTCCTCTAGCTCACCGACCACGCTCACTGATGCTGTTTCGAATGGTTTCACGTGACACTTGGGTGCCTCTTACCTCCCTTAAATGTGCTTGGAGTTGATTGGAATTCATCATCCGGTTCCGCAGGTCACCGTTCCCAATGAAGCAGTCATCTGTATGGAATGTGCTCAAAGGATGTCCACTTCCATGCCTATCTGTGAGTCTTCCAGTCTCTCTTTAGCTCTGTTGCAACCTGCTAATGACACTTTGTGACACACCGAGCTCAGTGGCCACTTCAGTCTGAGAATTTCCTGTTTTAAGCCTCACACTGCCAAAGTACTGTTGATCAAGGCGTCATCTTGGTCTCATGATATCAAAATATAAACATGATAAGGAGGACTGGTAAAATACCAATTCTGATTGAACCAAAAAATTGATTGGTCGATTTATGGATCAAACACTTGTTATGAATTTTGCCTTTAAGCTCCTTGTTAGAGAACAGCAAGTTTTGCAAATGGTACCGAAACATTGAACAGTTGGACATGTGCAATCAAACGTTAAAGGAGGTCACATTAGGTCCCCCTGTGAAGGTTATAGTGCATTTTAGGTTCCCCCTGAATTGTCATCTTAAAGCCAAATATCCCCAATTTTTTGTGAGTAGTGTATAATTTTTTTCTAGTTTGTTTACATAAAGTACACCCTGTGGTAACATATTCAGCAGAGGTCCCCTGAATACTAGCACTGGAATTAAGATGAGCAGATTAAAATAGCATCTCATGCTGATCTAATTAGTTTCATAATATGTGTAGTAATCCATTAAATTAATTTATATTAACACTTTTTTCTTACTTTTTAATTTAAAGCCAGTAGTACATGGTTGAAGGGGAGGTACTTACTTTAAATATTTCTGAATATGTGAAAGTAAGACTGACTATAGTGCAAAAAAGCTGATTTGCATTTGCTTCATATGGTGTTTTGAGACAAAAAACAAACATGAATCTTGAAAAAAGTAAATGCTGTAATATCTGGTTTTGCACATTAACTTAAGTGAGTTGCTAGTTTGGGGATTATTGTAATCCTGCTACTTGTACAATAATCCTTTACTCCTAAATCCTGTAAGTGTTTGAGGTTGAACCTTTTGTAGTCTACAACAGATAAATGAGAAAATGTATACATTTTTACTTTTATTTTTGTGAAACTGACAGCACACATTGGTTTTGAAGCTCCACATTTTCTTCACATTCTTAAACTAAAAATAAAAACACCAGTTTAGGTTGATGTAAACCAAGGGATGCTTTCAATATTTGTTTGGGTAACCAAAACTTAAAGATTCTGTAAAACTGTAAAGGGCACAGTCTGAGCCGTTCCACTGCATTTCTCCATAAATGTTGATCAATGATAATTACGACCATTACTGCTTGCTGTAGTGTCTCTAAGAGTCAAATATCTTTTGTGTCCTCTGTCTTGAAATCACTCTGTTACTGGCAAGCAGCTACATTGACGTCCTTCAGCAATAATTGGCAAGCAAAAATTTTGTGTTTATCATAAGGGATTAGTTCAGTCTCATGCACAAGGTTAGACAGACATGCACCTCCTACACACACACACACACACACACACACACACACACACATGCATGTAGCGTATTGCTATCCTTGCATTGACTTCCATTCATTCCAGTCCTAGAGGGCCGATGTCTTGCAATATTTTTTTGTGTCTTTGTCCTGTCAACACACCTGAACCACATAATTAGGGCATTAGCAGGACTCTGTAGACCTTGAGTGATTTAGGAGGTAATCCAGTCCTTTGAGTCAGGTGTGTTGGACTTAGGAGACATCAAAATTAAAAGTAAGTTTCCTCTGTCTGGAAACAATATTAACAACATAATATAGAATGCTAAAAATAATAATTTGAAGTGGTCCAGCCCAAGTCCCAGAGTTGGTTTTATATACACTACCTGTCAAAGGTTTTAGAATGCCTTTCTCGTTTAATGGTTTTCTTCATGTTTATGACTATTTACATTGTACGTACATTCTCACTGAAGGCTTCAAAACAGTGAATGAACACATATTCAGTTATATACTAGACTATAGATTTCGTCTATGTGTTAATCTGGGAATATATGTAACACCAGTCATTTACATATATTATGAAGTGAATTATTGAATATAGAATTACAAGACATAACCAAATATATTTCCATCTATTTTACAATGAATGAAAAGGGGCAAGCCCTATTATTCAATGTACTGTACTATATATATTTTAAAAGACAGGTATATCAGTTTCATTTGTTGACACAAAATATATATGGAAATATATTTTTGTTGCTTAAGGAATGGTATAAAAAATATTTACAAAACTATTTTCCTCATACCATGTTGCCAAAGTGACTTTAACAAAGCAACTTTCTTTTGTAATATTTTTTTTTTTTTATTTATGAGATGTGTAACTGCAAGAAATATAGTGATTGCTCATTTTAACTAGTGTAAGAATGGAGTGAATTGCAGTTTTCATAAAACTTTGCATGTAAAAATGTAGCACAAACATTGTCTCTATTTCAATATATATTTTATTAGTATATAGCCAGACATGAATGATGTATATATTGCTGTATATCAAAAAGCACCTGTTTCCCCTATATGGAAATGTATAATGTAATGTTTTGCATTATATTGTACAATATAACAATATATTTTTGTTTCAAAAGGCATGGCAAGTAGGTATGTGCAATCAGGTGATGATTCAAATTCAGTTCACTCGTACTCGTATTCATCGTCTTCCGCTTCATCCGGTACTGGGTCGTGGGGGCAGCAGACTCAGTAGAGACACCCAGACTTCCCTCTCCCAAGACATCTCCTCCAGCCGAGGTTCGACTATCGGACGGACTCTCCTCTCCAATACCCTGGCATAGGCCTTACCAGGGAGGCTGAGGAGTGTGATCCCCCTATAGTTGTAACACACCCTGTGGTTACCCTTCTTATGTAGGGGGACCACCACCCTGGTCTGTCAGTCCAGAGGCACTGTGCCTGACTGCCATGCAATGTTGAAAACGCGTGTCAACCATGACAACCCTACAACATCCAGAGACTTGAGGTACTCAGGGTGGATCTCATCCACCCCCAAAGCCCTGCCACCGTGAAGCTTTTTAACCACCTCGATGACGTCAGCCTGAGTAAGGAAAGAGTCCTACTCCGAGTCCCCAGCCTCTGCTTCCACCAGGGAATACGTGACGGGAGGATTGAGGAGTCCCTCAAAGTACTCCTTCCATCTCCCGATTATGTCCCCAGTCGAGGTCAGCAGCTCCCGACCCCCACTGTAAACAGTGTTGGCGAAGCACTACTTACCCCTCCTGAGGCGCCGGACGGTTTGCCAGAATCGGTACGAGGCCAACCGGTAGTCCTTCTCCGTGGCCTCACCGAACTCCTCCCAGGCCCGAGTTTTTGCCTCTGCCACAGCCTGGGCCGCGGCACGCTTGGCCTCATGGTACCCATCAGCTGCAAATTCAGTTCAATTCAAAAATACTTTATTAATCCCAAAGAAAATTAAATGTTGTTGTGGCTCATACTATACAGGTCTCTTTAAGGAGCCGTTGTAGATGATAATGGCTGTGGGCAGGAAGGATCTCCTGTTGTGGTCTGTCTTACAGCAGATCTGAAGAAGCCTCTGACTGAAGACACTCTGTTGTTGTACATCATGAAGAGGATGCTTAGGGTTCTCCAAAATGTTCTTCATTTTATGAAGAATCCTTCTTTGCATAATGATCTCCAGAGGTTCTAAAGTCCCCAGAACAGAGCAAGCCTTCTTTATTAGTTTGTTAATCTTTTTTAAGCCTCCACCTGAGTCTTCTGGAGTTCCTGACAAAGCAAATCAGGTTAAACTGTGTTAAATGCACTGGAGAAATCAAAGAACATGATCCTTACAGTGCTGCCTGTTTTGTCCAGATGACAGTGTGTTTGTTGAAGCAGGTGTATGATGGCATCTTCAACTCCAACTCCACAGTGATAAGCAAACTGAAGGGGGTCCCCTTTATTGTTTCCTCACTCAGGTGTGCGAACGGGAGTCTCTTTTGGACCTTCATAACGTGGGATGTCAGTCCAACAGGTCTATAGTCATTGAGGACTGATGGGTGAGTTTTCTTTGGTACCGGAAAAAGACAAGAGGTCTTCTACAACACAGGAACCTTCTTCTGGGCTAGGCTAAGGTTGAAGAAGTCCTGCAGAATCCCACAGAGCTGTTCTGCACAGGCCTTCAGGACTCTAGGGGTGTCACTATCTGGACCTGTAGCCTTTTTCCAGTTCAGTCTTTCCAGTTGTGTCTTCACCTGACTTCTTTAGACACATAGGTGGAGGGGAGGGGTCGGGGAGCACCAGCATTCTCTGATTTGGTTCCATGGCTAAGGTGGAAGATAACACATTTGATGTGTGACAGGAAAGCTGTAGTTCAAAGGAGGGTGGGATGTCTGATTCACTGTTAGCAGGAGAGGAGGATGCTGAGCTCGTTTCTGAACGGAACCTATTGAAGAATGTATTTAGTTCATTGGCTCTGTCCATACATCCATTGGTCCAATCATCCTTCTGGTTGAAGCCTGTGATCTTCTTCATCGTTGACCACACAACTCTCTAGCTTCTCCTTGTACAACTCCTTGCTGTCTCTTACCTTGACTTTAAGTTGTTTCTGTATACTCCTCAATAATTCCCTGTCTCCCTCTCTGAAGGCTCTTTTTTCTTGTTAAGCAGGTCCTTCAGGTCACTGGTGATCCAGGGTTTGTTATTGGGGAAGCATCTCACCGTTCTGGTGGGGATGGTGTTATCCACCAGAAGTTTATATAGTCTGTTACACACTGAGTCATGGCATTGATGTCCTGTCCATGTGGCTGGCAAAGCGCTACACAGTCTATAGCCTCTAAGCAACCTCTCATGGTTTCTTCAGCTTCCTGTGACCATCTTCTCACAGTTCTCTTAGTTACAGGTTGCATCTGAACAGGGGACTTATATTTCAATCAGAGAAAAACAAGATTGTGATCCTATTTGCCTAGAGAATGTCTTGCTTTAGAGATGTATGAGTCCGTGACATTTGCATTAAACAAATCTAACGTTTTGTTTTCTCTAGTAGAGCAGCTGACAAACTGATGAAACGTTGGAAGTGTAGCAGAGAGTGAGGCTTGATTAAAATCGCCAGATATTGCCATAAACGCATTGGGGTGTTGTGTCTGTAGCTTAGCAACAACTGAGCTGATGGCATCACATGCAGTGTCGGCAAAAGTTAAAGGTGGAATGTAAACTGTTGACAAAATGGTAAACTTTTCGGCAAATAATATGGACAAAAACTTGCTGCTAACAGTTCAATATCTGGACTGCAAAGACGACATTTCACAGCAACATCCTGGAGTACACCATCTGCTATTCAGAAGTACTGCCAGTCTACCTCCTTTGGATTTAAATCTCTGTCTGCTCGTATGGTCAGAAAGCCTGGCAGAGAGACACTGGAGTCAGGGATAGGATCTTGCAGCCATGTGTCAGTGAAACACATAATACTGCATTCCCGATACTCTAGCTGGGTCCTTTGTAGGGCTTGGAGTTCATCCAACTTGTTTCCCAACGATCTCACATTGCCCATCATAATCGATGGAAGAGATGATTTGAACTTCCTCCTTCTCTCTCTTCTCTTTGCTCCTGCTCTGCATCCACGGTGCCTCCGTTTCAACTCAACCTGAGGTTGTAGTTTAAGTATTATTTGAGTTTTTGCAACTCTACATTAAATAGACAGGAGAACAGATATGACTCACTATTTGGCAAGAAACCGATCAGTTTTGTCTCTTTCTCCCCCCTAATTAATGTATAATAACCTTATTAATAATTATTATTAATAATTTGTAATGTGTTTACAGATGAATTAATAACATATCTGTAAACTATTTATTAGCGATCAATAAGGGGAGCCTTATTGTAAAGTGGTACTGAGATAATAATCAGCTCCTCCTGATTAAAAAAATAAAAAAAATCCCACCCTGTTGCAATGGTGACACATCATGACAAATGTCTAAATGTGAAAAAGTAACAGCAAAAATCCTTCTAGCTGCACAGCATTTGATACTGGAGAGGATAATATCCCAAAAAATAATTTGTATCCACTACAAAGGAATTTCAGTTCTTAAAAATAATTAATCAGAATGAAAAGTAACAGAGCTACTCCAACCTGCTGCCACCTTGAGCAGCGCAGTTCTAGAATGTAACACCTTGTGGAACAACTGAGACAGTGGAAAACATCTAAATGTACAAAGAACACAAGAATGAACTAAGAAATATGTGTAAAATGAATAAACTACAATGGCAACACAAAGAGAATATAAACAACATGGAAATGAAGAAATCTGACACCTCAAATCTCAAACACCTAAGGATCATGACACTTTGTGGTTGAATTAAAATAGTTTTTAATCTGAATCTGCCAGAGGTTTGATTAATTTTGTATTTAACTGTATATTGCAAGTAAAACTGAAAATCATGAAAGGGGTAGAATCAAAGGCCGTAGCTGTAATCGAAGGCAGAGGTTGTTTACACCTTCTTTAATTTTCTCCCCTCCCCACCTTTTAGCAGTCAATATTGAGAAGGGGTGGCTGAATCAATAACACTGATAACAAGTAGCACCTTACGAAAACAAATAAATACAATTTTTATCTCCAACCTTTAGATGTGGCATAATTTGAAGCAAGAGGGTTAATTGTTACCCTGATTTGTTAGTATTTACTCAGTTCAAGGATTATGTTTTTAGTTAGAGATTTACAGATGGCTGAATGCCTCTAAATAATGAATACTAATGGACTCCAATATGCTTAGCCTGACATTTTTAACAAAAGTAGAGAATAGTAGACAATTATTCTGCTGTTGTACTGTAACGTACATGCCATTTGATACTAAGTGCTTGAGGTTTTAATACCCAGTGGTACCATAAAAGGCAAAAGGAGACTACGTTCATTTTCTTTCTGCCTTTTAGCTGAATACTACTGACTCCAGCGGAAGCTGACTGCAGTGATCATTCTCCGAATGAATCTCTGATGTTCTGTTCTTTGATTTATGTACCAAACCTAGTTAGCTTTTATATTTTCTATTGGAATTATGTTTACTAATCCTGTTAAATCCTTTTCTGTTTGTTAAGCTCACATTCTTTTTAAAAACTGTAATCTAATTTATTTATAATGGTAATGACTACAACAAAAACGTTTTATTTCTTTTAATAGAGTTGTTTGCATGCTAATGATTTAGCAGGTTTATAACTTCTGCAAAAAAATAAAAAGACAACATTTGGTAGAGAAAAAAATTACACTCTTCTGAAACTATTACATTTTTAACCAACAGATCAATTCCTGCATACTTCTGTCACCTCCACATAATTCTACAGCAAGATGCCACATAGACTGAATTTGTAAAAAAAAGAAATCCTTTCAAGGATGCCTGAATGTTTGACTGTAATATTCTTTATCCATATAGTAGCAATCAGTAAGGACATAGTGGTCTGACAGCTGTGGGCTGTTAATTTATTTCAGTAATTGAATTTAAAAATGGTATATAAAATTGATTTATATACCGATTCATTTCACATAAATTTATATAATGAAAGCATTTATTTCTGTTAATTATGAGTTCTATGGCATACAGCTGATAAAAACCCAAAATGGAGTTTATTAGATAATTAGAAAATTACATAGGACCAATAAAATTGAATTTTCCGTACAGTAATATTATCTTGTGGCCTACACAATCATGGGGTAGGCTATTATTGTTATTCTGATTCAAATTTTTTTCTTGACATGACAGTTGCCCAGGCAGAGTCATTCAGTCATTTACATCCTCCAAAAGGGTGGTAAGCCACAAAGGGTCAATGCTAAAGAAGCTGGTTGTTCACAGAATGTTGTATCTATGCATATTAATGGCAGGTTAGGTGGAAGGAAAAATGTGGTTGAAAAATGCAAAAGTGATTGCCAGTTTGAGAAGATTGTGAAGCAAAGCCCAGTCAAGAGTTCGGGGGGAGCAAGGCAAGACAAGTTTATTTGTGTAGCACATTTCAGCAACTAGACAATTCAAAGTGCTTTACATGAAGTACAATGCTGTTACAAGCACATTTAAAAAAAATATATTGCTGTGGAATGATAAAGTAAAATAAAGAAAATATGGAGTACAGGCTGAAATTAATAATGTTTCAGTTAATAGAGCAATCAAAAGCAATTTCAAACAAATGGGTTTTAACCTTCATTTAAAACTCAGGGATTCAGAGTTTTTGTTCCAGATTAGCAGAGCATAAGAACTGAATGCTGAACTTCTATGTTTGGATCTGATTCTGGGGATGCAGAGAGAACCAGAAGACCTGAGTGGTATGGAAGTTTGATACAACAGCAACAAATTTTAATTTTGGTGCTGAATCATTCAGTGACATATAAACTAACAATATTTTAGTATGACGAGTACAGAATCGAGCCACGTGACGTTGCCCGGTACGGCGGAGCCGGGGTCCCACCCCGGAGCCAGGCCTCGGGTCGGGACTCGTCGGAGAGCGCCTGGTGGCCGGGTTGCTCCTCGCGGGACCCGGTCGGGCCAAGCCCGAACGAGAGACGCGAGACCATCCCCCAGTGGGCCCACCACCTGCAGGGGGAACCGTGAGGGACCGGTGCAAAGAGGATTGGGCGGCGGACGAAGGTGGAGACCTCGGTGGCCCGATCCCCAGATGCTTAGGCTGGCTCTAGGGACGTGGAATGTCACCTCGCTGGGGGGGGGAAGGAGCCTGAGCTGGTGCGGGAGGTCGAGAGATATTGACTAGAAATAGTCAGGCTCACCTCCACGCACAGCGTGGGCTCTGGAACCCATCTCCTTGAGAGGGGCTGGACTCTCTTCTACTCTGGAGTGGCCCGCGGGGAGAGGCAGCGGGCTGGGGTGGGTTTGCTTGTTGCCCCCCAGCTCAG
>JAHUTJ010027481.1:545-10913 GCA_036250325.1 Characodon lateralis
CGTAATAATTGATAACTATTACCAGAGATGTCACTGTTTAATCGACCGTTTCTGCCGAAACGTGGGGAACTTTTAACCTTCTCTTGACTGATGAATCACGTTTGCACACAATAAACACAAAACGCTTTCTCTTTATCTATGTGAATATTTAATAATCTTCACCTACTCAACATGCAAAATTCGGGGCGGTTCGACTCCTCGAAACTCCGTGTTCTTAGTTACTTGTTAAACTCACGTCTTCGATCGGCAAAGTGAAATTTCTGGCCTTCTTATTCCAGAAACCTCAGTTAGGGATTGTTCGTTGGCCAACGAGAGAGAATAAATGAAATCCACTCGGGACTTTTCTTTTGAAGATGCTTCAGATGTTGGTGATCGTGTCACGATCTCCAGCTGAAGGCATATGTTTAAAGTGGCTGCCTTGTTATATAGCGTCTTGTGACGTCAGACCTGGGACGCCCCGTCATATCAGTCGCAGTGCTTGACGGGACATGTAGGCGCGGATTGTCCTGGATACAAAATGGCCGATGCCATTGGAGAGGCACAGTGACGTCCAACAACGTGCAGATAGTCCAATATTCAGCAACAAGTGGTNCCCCGTCATATCAGTCGCAGTGCTTGACGGGACATGTAGGCGCGGATTGTCCTGGATACAAAATGGCCGATGCCATTGGAGAGGCACAGTGACGTCCAACAACGTGCAGATAGTCCAATATTAAGCAACAAGTGGTCCAACATTACCCCCTAGGTTCAAAGGGTGAGATGAATCGCAGTCTTTGAAGCTACTGGGACCATTCTGTCCTTTGCTGATACATCAATGATCCGTGGCGAAGCCGAACAAAACAAAACTGTCTCTGTGTTCCTCAAAACCTATGCCTGGGCAGAGTAGAGATCAGCCTGGGCAGGACTAAACTCTGACTAAACTCATACCTTTCTACGTTGTTCAATGAGAAAATACAGGACAATACATTCATGTCATCATTACATTCCTTGGTCATCAGCTTTGGTAACCCTGAGACAAAATGAAACAGCAATAAAAGATACAGTACATATATATGTATTTATATAAAAGAAAAAAAAAATCATGGTTCATAGTTTTTTTGTCCAACTTCTATTCGGCACTGGAACCTGGCTGTGTCATTGGCAACGGCGGTACTATGAACCGTGGGGGAATGAATGTGAAGGAATCAATCCTGACCTGTAAACGCTTAACCTGCTGGTTTGCGGTGTATAATAAAAAAAAAACAAAAACGAATGTTTAAAATAGGTTTAGGCTTAAACCATTAGCTCTTCCATATGACTCCTATCTCTGAACTATCTAGATGCGAAAAGGGGGAGAAAAATAATAATTGAACTGCAGTACCTAGTCTATAAGCTAGGTGTGTTTGTTAGAGGTTGCAAGGTGTCTGCTGTGGTGGACTTAGGATTTCTCTACTAAGTTCAGCAGAACTAGGCCAGTGGGTATCTGTGAGGCTGTCTGCAGATGGGACTGTCTACAGATGAACCAACCTACTTTAATAAGATTTTGCATGAAATCTCTGGCAATGTGGGTGTTCATTACATAATTCTTAATCACTTTTGTGAGGTCTGCTGTGCATGCAGAGTGTTACTGGAAAATTATCGTGCCAACTTACAGTTTAACACTGTGTCCTAGAAGGTAGTTATATGTTTAACTGTTTCTGTTGAAGAAAGTTGTTAGTGATTAGTGCATGTTAGTGTGAGTTNTTTATGAAACATGCACCTATTTAACTAGTCCTACTTACTGGTCTCTCCTTTCCCAGACATGGAGACAAGCTCTGTTCTTGGGGAGGAGAGTTTGACGTAGAACTTCATCTGGTTCAGCAAAAGCGCAACAGCTGGGATGATGGTGTCAATCTTTTCTGACAAGCATCCAACCCACTTAGTGAAGCTGCATGTCACAGTTAGGAGGAATTTGTTACCTCCTGCTAATTTTGGAGCTGATTCAACCCAGTTGGTCTGAAGGTGGAACCAAGGTAATGTAACCCCCCTTCGCTGAAGCGGAGGTTGATTGATTGCCTGGGATGGCTGAAACTGGCAGCAGGTTAAACATCCTTTGATGTAGACCTAGGTGCCGTGAGACGTTGGGGGCCAGTACGCCATCTGTTGGAGGGTGTGGAGTGTGGCTTTGTAGCTCCTATGGCACCCTACAGGAGAGTAATGGGCGTAGGAGAATGTGACCCCCCTTTGGTCTGTTGGAACAATGTCCAAAGCATGGGAGAGCTGTTTGATGCCAATCTGCACACTGGAGATGCACATTCTACCTGTCTTAAGGAGAGGGCGGAGCCCGTCTGCTAAAAGGAGTGTGTGGCTGTGTTGTGCCTCAGTTACGAGGGGGTCGTTTTGGCACAAACGGTCATACAGCTCTCTAATGGTTGATGAATTTCTCGGCCAGAATGCTAGTAGCCCTTCTGGTATGAACATGGTTTCCAGGTGTACACCTTCCACCACTTTGGGGTTGTAAGTGTTCATACCTGGGTTCTTTAAAGAGCCAAGCAATGCATGACTGCATCTGGGAGGAGTTTCCTGGATGGCTGGGTGTAGCTGTGTCTCAGAGGTGCACATGATTGCAATTTTTTCCTTGCGAAACCGACACAGGACACCAACAAGGGAATTTGTCAGTTCTGGACCAGTCAAAAGGTGATCATTTAAGGATGTTCCCTGAAACCGGGCAGAACAGTCAAAAACAATGCGTATTTTGCTAGGCTTTTGTTGTGATAAACACCATGGTGTGGGATATACCACACTGGGCATTTGCGGAGATCTGCATCTGGGACCTTCTCAGCATCTCCGTGGGTAATAGTCTCCTCCATAAAGGTTTGGTAGTCCTGATAATACTGTCTGTCTCTCCTCAGCTTTCTTTCAAGGTACTTGAGGCGATGGACAGCACATTGTATATTGTCTGGCAAGTTTGGCCGTTCCTCCTTAAATGGGAGAGGTATCCCAACATGACCATCTTCTTTGTGCCGGATTCCCTGTTTCAGTTTTGATAAAAATTGAAGATCATCTTGGGAGAAGTGGTTGTCCTCAGCGACCTTCTCATTAAAGTCACATTCAAGTGCCTTAATTATGTCAGATGAGATTACTTCTTTGATCTGTGTCCTGCACACATAGTGAACTTCATGGCTGAGACTGGATAGAAGCTGAAGTGATGGTATCACTCGCCTTGTGATAACTTGATGGCTCACTCCAATAACATCTCCACCATCTATGTATGGGCTGCCATATCCAATGATACTCCATCCTAAGTCCGTTCTCTGTGCAAATGGTTGATTTTCTTCACCAGACACCACTTCTCTAGGAAGAAGAGCTTGTGAGCAGTTGTAGCCAATTAGTAAGCCAACCTCGCAACTTTGAGGAAGAGCTAACTTATCAGCGATGTGCTCAAGATGAGGCCATGCCCTAGCTGTCTCTGGTGTAGGGATATGATCTCTATTTGCAGGAATGAATTTCCTTGTGTAAGTTGTCAGAAGAGTTATTTTCTTCTCTGAATTGAATCCTCTGACTTGCAACCCAGAGAGCCTTTGGCATGATACAACAGTGTCCTTAGAGGTCATGGTAGATAACTTGAGTTTGACTTGTTCGCCCTTTGCCTTTAGAAAACACACTGTTTCTTCAAGAATGAAAGTTGTGTCACTCTGTGTATCAAGGAGTGCATAAACGAGTGTTTCTTTATAAGGCTCCTTTGTTGCTGAAACCCACACAGGAATAATTGCAGATGTCTGCGTACTGGTGTTGTCATGCTGAACTCTGTTAGATGTTGCCTCACTTATTTGTCTTGATCCATCTTCTTCTACTGTTTTGTTTCTTTTCCAGCAGCTATCACATTCCTTTACTCTTTCAAACCTTTGTGACTTCTGTTCTCTTCGATCTTCATGTAAGCAAGTCGGGTGCCTTTCTGGCATGTGCTGCATGTATTTCTATTCTTACACTCTCTCGAATTATGTCCAGGTTTGAGACAGCCAAAGCAGAGTTTATTTTCTTGAACAAATTGTGTCTTTCTGCTTTTGGTTTTTCCAGAAATCTTTTACACTTGTACAAACTGTGACCCGATCTTTCACAAAATGCACAAGTTAACGTGGCACTCTTCTCATCAGTATTTGTAGATAGAACTTTAGCGGCATGACCCCGATTTCCTTGCGTTTTGGTCTTTTCCCCATCGCATTGTTTCAAAGCATGGAGTGAGGTAACAGGATTGCATGCAATCTTTGCTTCCTTAATGAGAAACTGTACAAACTGGCTAAAGCTTGGAAATCTTCCAGTTTCTTCTTCTATTATCAAAACCTTTCGGTTCCATCTTGAAGTCAGCCAGTCGGGAAGCTTGGAGAGGATTTTCTGATTTTCATTGCAAACATTAAGAATCTGTAATCCATTAATCTGGGTTACAGCAGCTTCACAACTACACAGGAAGTCTACAAACTCCTGAAGCTCTAAGCTGTCCTTGGAGGCAATGCTGGGCCATGCATTTAGCTTGTCTCTGAAGTCCCATGCTGAAATATAAGCAGCCTCTGTGTCTAACAGGAAATAGTTTTCAATGGCCTTCTTAGCTGGTCCACCAACGTACTTGCCTAAATAGTAGATTTTCTCAGATGCCAGTATATTTTTTCTATCTATCAAAGTTTGAAAGGCAGCCCTCCAGTTCTTATACTTCAGTGGGTCACCACTGAACATAGTCGGCTCTGGCGTGGGAAGCCGACTGTCACTGATAGAATCTGCCAACACCGTAGCAAGTGTTGCAATACTGCCATCATGCGGTGGCTGTGTAACGGTGAGTGGACGAAAAGGAAGCTCTGGTGAGTAAAAATTTTGACCCTTGTAGGGAAATCCGTCCCTTTCCTTCTCCCTTTCCAGTTTTCAATTATGTAGCAACTGCCTGATTTCATCTTCTGAATCTTCATCTTGCTCACATACTTGCCTTGATGCCTTTGCAGAAATGAGCTGTTTGATTGCTTCCAACCGTTCAAGTTCCTTTCACTTGTCTTCCAAAATTTTCCGCCTGGCAGCATTTTCCATCTCCATTTTTGCCTTCAGCAGGGCTTCTTCTTCTTCCATCTTTAAACGTCGTCCACAAGCTTCAGCCGTTTGTTCTGCAATTTGTTTTTTTGTCTTCAGCTTCCAGTTTTAGAAGCTCTGCTTGTTGACACTGTTGTTCATGTATAATTTCCAGAGTTGCTTCAGCTGTAGCAATTTTTGCTGCAGCTTCTTGTCAGCTCACATATGTTGCACTGGAACGCTTGGAGGTGACTCTTGATGATCTTTGTGACTCTTTGCATGCACTAGAGCTCTGTGAGTGCTTGCTGGTCTGATATGATTTCTCAGACATCAAGACAGATTCATGTCCAATAAATTGCTTGTTAACTGGTTTCTTTCCTCTCAAATAAAATCTTGCAGTCTCAATAACATTTCTTGTTATCTCTTCACTACTATCAATTCTGCGTCGTGCATTATTATCAGGAATGTGGACCTTACGCCAATCTTCATATGCTGTATTTAGTTCTCTGGATGCACAGGAGATGTTTATTCTCTTCATCTGAACAGCTGCCAGAAAGTGAATGATGCGCATCCTTTCTTAGAACTTTCCACTTTTCATACTTAATCTTGAAGGTTTGTCCAAACTCTTTAATCCTGGTTTTCAACATTTCTCTTCCCTTTTCAGTTAATGTTTGTGATCGATGGCCTTTGCAAGGTGCTTGCTTTACACCCTGCATAGTTTGTGGACACTTACTCATTGACGGCTGAACCTCTAATGTTGCTTGGGTTTCTTGCAGACCATCTATGTCCTTTGGAGGAGAACTGCAAAGTGGAGAATGTTCATGGGTTTTTGTATTATTCCTTTCCTCATGTTTATCACCATCTTTAGATACATTTGTGACTGACATGTTGGAGACAGTTGGGGTGAATGAATGCACTTGGGTTGATTTAGCAAAAGCACAAAAATGAATAATGCATACTCAATTTCTGATTGCCTAAATTAGCACCTCTTAGAGACTGATAATATAAATATAGTTAAACTGTTGTATAGTTAAACTCATGACAGAAGATAAACTTGCAGAATATCAGCGAACACTTTAAGTAGTCTATTCTTACAAACTTAAAGTCCAAAACCTGTGAAACTTAAAAGTTTCAAGTAACATGGTTCTGAAATTACCAACAATAATGTGAAAGCACAAATATTTCAAGTCTTTAAATTATGGTAGACTTGAATGTTCTTGATGCAGATATAATGAGAACACCTTAACACCCTTTTGCTTGCACTTTAAAGTATCCCAACTTGCAGGTGATCTTCAGCTTAATTTTCTACATCGCACTAGAACTCTTCACTGTGTCTTTCCTTAGTACTGTTAGGACATTCAAACCCGTTCTTGGCTGGAGGCATTAGTCATGTGCAAGTACATCTCTTGTGGGCACCTTGGACTTGGGTTGTGTTCACTTCCTTCTAGTCCACTCACAAAGAGCAGTTGAGTTCTCACTGTTACTCCCGTCAGTCACCATGAGGACAAGTTCTTTTTGTACAGATGGTTTATTCCAAGCTCACCAAAAGGTATCACCCAGCGTTGGCATCTGTGAGAACTCATTGCTTGCTGTAACCAAACGGGAGAAATACTATCAACTTCGGAGCTGCAGTTCACACTTCTCAGCAAGCAGATTAAAAAGTTGACTCAACATATAACTTATCCATAATATTTGACGAGTCCTTTCTACACTTAAGCTCTGTAAGAAGATGGCAGTGAGATACAGAAACCCATGCTGAGCATGGTCGTTTCTTGCTTGTGTCGCACTCTAAAAAAGTCCGGACTGAACATTACTTCCGCTCCACTGAGTTCTGTATCAAATACGTTAACTTAAATGAACATTACAAATATTTGTTTGAAACACACAGTAAAGTATTAAGAAATTCACTGTCAGTAACAGCCGTATTTAGTTTAACAATTTTGTTTGCCATAAGATCTTATGTAATGGTTTGACATAAAAGCCTATATTACTGAAAACGCAAATAAATTCATATTAATTTAGCCCTGAAAAAAATGACAAACGTATTTTTAGTATCCATTTTTGTCATAATAACTAAACTGTATTTAGTTTAGCAATTTTGTTATTTATACAACATTTCAGAGGTCGACGTGAAATACTTTTGTTAGGACGTTATATAAGAGGTTTTAATTTTATTCGCTGTGATCAATAGTTTGGGATATTTAAATAAACTGCATTTAAATTAAAGTTATTTAAAAAGTTCTCCCTGCTCGTTAGGAGAAAGTGATGATATTACAAGAAGCGCCCAATCCCTCAGTGACGTTGGTTAGATTAATTTTCTTTTTAAGGCACTGTGAATACTTAAACTGTTATTCTCAAAAATGCCACTCACAAAATGGCGGGGCGGTTGACGTGAAATCCTAACGCTTTTGCGGAAGAATCAACGAAGTCTTTACACGCCCCGCCCTCTAATACCGGAAACAAACCCAGAGTGTCATGTGACTTTAGCTTCTGGTTTAGCATGTAGAGATCTGAGTGATAAAATCGTGAAAGGAGGTGGGTCAAATATTATACATCATTATTTTGGTTAATTATTTTTGTGCTAAAGAACCTGCTGGTTAAGCTGTTGTTGGTGGCTGAATTTAAGGAACAAATGACGTCAAACTGTTAGTTTAGCTACCATGCTAGCTTGTTTTATTTCATGAAAGCTGCACCAGATGAGGCGTACAGTTTCTCCTCGTCTGTTGGAAGATTATGTCATTAAAGTCTGTCTCTCCACAGAGTCGTCGAGAGGAAGATTAAAAAAACCATAATGGCAGATGTGAGTATGGTTTATTTGGTTATAATAGCAGCTACAACTTAACACGACAACAGTAAGTCATTACGATTATTGTAATCCCCAAAATAGCGTCAATACTCCCCAGTTTGATGTAATTAAGTTTCAAGAGCTGAAAGCTTTCTACTGCACAATGAAATGAAATTATCCCGCCGTTTGGAAGTGTTTTTTTCTGTTTACATGAATCACGAGTCAGCTACGAGTCTCATGATGGGCTGGGGGGTTGGCCAAGTTAAATTAGCATCGTAGCGACATAGCAGACGAGATATTTACCACTGTTGCTTTAACAGCCGTTAAAATCCGAACACCTACATGGGGTGTGTTAGTAAAACATCTAGAGTCGACATGAACGATTTCACCTGAATAAAACAAAATGACTTTCAAATAGTACAAAAACCATGCCTGTAGGTAAAAAAAAATAAGGCTGCAGCAGTTTAAAAGATACCATTCTGGAGTTATGCCCCTCAATTTACAGCGAAGGTTGTCACCCAGAATCAACATAAATGGCAAAACTTTATTTTTTTAGATATTGTTATGATATGCTCAGCGAACAAGGTTTGCTGACTGTTCTGACTTTTGAGTGATTAGAATAAAAGTTCCTTTACTCCTCTTACTAGTTTTAATATTAAATGACATCCCTCATTGACATCTGTCCTGAGTGAAGGGATTGCATCCAGGTAGTGCTAAATACAATTCAAAACATTTTATTGTATCACACACTGCAATAATGGTTAGCTATTAAATACCTATACCCCTCCATGTTACCTTCTACATCATTTCTGGTCATTTAAAATGATCTAACAGATATCTTTTCAGAAACTTGTGAAAAAATGAGAATGAATGACAATTCAGGATGATATCAGTCAGAGGATTATAGGACACTGTATGGTTGAGCTCTGCCTGTAGTGCGACGTTTATTCTGATTGTGGAGCTAAACAAATGCTGTGATAACGCTATTGTAAAGTCAATCGCATAACAAGAATCTGTACTCTGCAGTGTTGTATTTACTCAATTATGTGTGTAATTGAGTTAATACAACACTGTAGAGTAACATCACGTGTTTATTAAAATGCAAGGCGGGAAACTGAGATCTGATCACTCAGCTGAGATTTTAATGCCAGGTGTAATTGGCGATGTAAATCTCAAATCTCTTTGTTCAGCTACATCATAGCTTGAGTTTTGAGTCCAACTCTTGGATCCTTCAGGGTTTTGAGTTTCTGCCAGAAAACCCACAGATAAATGTACACTCAATCAAAAATCAAAAAGGGAGAATGTCACTGCACTTCTGGTGTCTACACTTTGATCAGAATTTTAAACTGGATCCACCGTAATTGAAGTGGGTCAGTAGATGGCATCCTGTTTTTGTTTCATTTTTATGAAAATCTATTGCAGATCCAGAACGGCCCATAAAAAGTTTGTATTTACTAGACTTTATATTGTTATGGAGAAGCCTGGTAACTTGGAAGTAATGTGTAAAGGACTAGGCTGAATCAGGAAATTTAAACAGGACTGACAACCAAAACTGAGCCATATTTATGGAAATACACTACATATACCTCTTGCATTTGTAAGCTGTAATCATTAAGCAAATGCGTTGTCTGCACCCTGACATTTTATGCTGCTGCTGATTTATTCTCTCTGATTAGATGCTACACACGATCTATGAACCATATTAGTTTAGTGTTTTAATCCAGCTTCCAACATGCTTTTTTTCTGCAGGATTTAAAGAGATACCTGTATAAACAGCTGCAAAGGTTGGTGTCGTTGAAGTATCACAGTCATCGGTATTCATGGTTCCTTCAGTTTTGTTATTTCAGCTGTTTGTTTTCTTCAGTGTTGAAGGTCTTCATGCAGTTGTGGTCACAGACAGAGATGGTGTCCCGGTTATCAAAGGTAAGACTCAGGCTCCTGTGACTGTCTATGTAATGGTAATGTTTTCATCTTATATGTAACTTATAAACGATGTTTTATGCTCCCTTGTCTAACATCTGCAAAATTAAAATATTTTTCTTAGATATAATTCAAAATGAATGACAGGGATGTCAGAGTTTCTATGTCTCTTATGCGGCTGCTGTATCCCTGCAGTTGCCAATGACAACGCCCCGGTCCACGCCCTGAGACCTGGCTTCTTGTCCACTTTTGCTCTTGCCACAGATCAGGGCAGCAAGCTCGGCCTCTCCAAGAACAAGAGCATCATCTGCTACTACAACTCCTACCAGGTGAGCTGTTTTATAATATTCAGGTGGTACACTTAATGAAATGTGAAAAAAACAAAACTTTGAAGAGCCCAGGAATGGACAACCCAGTAAATGACCCACAAGGAAAGAAATGTCAAAAGGTTTAAGTCAAGTCAAGTTTATTTATATAGCGCTTTTCAGCAACAAGGCACTCAAAGCGCTGTACATGAGGAAAAACGTTACAATGATACAGAACACAGAAAAACAAATCAAATGACACTAATAATCCTTGGGAGTAATAATAATTAATAATCCTTCCGGGTTTACTGGTAGAAATTGGTTCCAAGCCACTCTTAATAATAAAGCATC
>JAHUTJ010027482.1:0-10907 GCA_036250325.1 Characodon lateralis
CAATCTGCTGGGTTTCCTTAGATAGAAAAACTTTTTATCCAATTTGAATAAATAACTGAATCTGACTGCACTGTTCAATGGTTACGATTAATTGGAATGTATGAACCTGACTGTTGTGAAGTGCCTTTAAATAGATGGCTTTTATTAGATAACTTACAACTTTATTTCAAAGAATCAGATCATGATATTTTAGTAGAATTTTTCAAGCAGTAAAAAAGTTTTTAATGAAATCTTTTGATACCTTTTGAACGATTTCAAATGTTGTCAATTTGAAATGTTTTAATCGAATAAAAATTGTAAAACTTGCCAAACATATAGAAAACTTAATGAATGGTCAATGTTGCAGTATCACCACAGAGAATGTTTTTCTGGCTTTAAATAAAACTTTATAGCTTATTTTTATGTTTGTATGCAACTTAGGTTAGTCAACTGATTGCATCTGAAATCGCCTTTTTCATAAATTACTGGAGTTTAGGCCGAAAATGTCTAAATACAGAGCACATGCAAAGGCCTGGTTTCTCTGTCAAGGTAACACTCGATATTTTAGAAATAAATAGTGCGGCGCGATGGTGGTGCAGGGGTGGAGTGTGTGACCCATGTAATGAAGCCCCTGTCACGTGTTCAAGTCTGGATCAGTTGACCTTTGTTGCATGGCTTCTTACACTCTTTCTCGCCATTTCCTGTCAGCTCACTTTCAAAAAATAAGAGAGTAAAGGCTTCTAGTGCTGCAAAAAAACCAAAAGAAAGGAAACAAAATTTGACATTCTGATGTATAGAAAAACAAATTCATCATTTTGGTCATCTGGGAGCCCTCCATGGGTTAAGGGGCAACCACCTACCACCCTGGGCTGCAGGGTGGTCACTGGTGGCATAGTTACCTTGTCGCAAAAAGGTACTGGGCTCAATTGTTGCTAAATTGTCTCAAACTGCTTCCTATCTTATTGTAGCTGAGGTGCCTGTTGGTGAGTATTCTACACATACCAAGGCACAGAGTGTGAAACTCAGTGTGTTAATGGCGTCTGGTTGTGATTTACATTATCAAGATATTTTTAAATAACTGTGATGATGAACCAGAATAGTTTGGACTGAAATTGATGACATAATTCAATTTCAAAGCCTAATTTTGCAAAAGTAGCATCTGTAATTTAATCTACATACCCTTTCCTATTATTTTCAGTTATGCCTTATGTTGCTAATTTGCATCATACCTTAATTAATTAACATTTGTATCTGTTGTCCTATATTTAAATCAACACTATTATTCTGCTTAACAGCAAATATGCAATTTTTGTGTTTATATGATTGTAAATAAATTCAGGCATAAAGGGGTTAATAGCTTGTTGATGGTATTTGAAATCTTAGAAAATATATTTAGAGAAAGTGTTAAAAACCACAGTAATGGATGTATGTATGAAGAAGGTCTGACAAAGTGTTAATGTTAATTTTTGTCTCCAATACAATGTAGCAATAGCAGATGTAACATAATGTTCTGTTAAAAGGAAAATGTTTTTTGTTTTTAACTCCACAATAGAATTTGAATCTGGTTGGATACTGTATGAAAATTTTAACAAAGATTTGTGTCTAATGGTGCGTTCCATTTGGATAGTGATAAATTGTTTGTGTTTCTGACATTTCATATCTCATTAAAACACTGTACTATAAAACATCTGTTTCTGAACATGATGCCACAATAAATTAATTAATAAATACCTTGAGATTGTGTCATTATTTACTTGTACTGCAAACTGTAGTTAGCTTGTTGTGCAATATTATTCCTAGAGCCAAGTCCCAACTTCTCAAAGAAAAGGATTTGCTTCATTAAGGATTTCTACACAAAAATAAAAATTTTACTTTTTTTCCGAGGTTCGACTGTAGTGGAGCTGTATTGATAAAGGTACTTTTTGGCAAAAATAATAGAAAATCGGTGGCATCACATTAGATTATCATACAAAATCCCTTTGTCATGCAGAACCTAAGGCTGTCAGAAAAACAGGATGAACTTCTGATTCCTTGTTAATGTGGTTTTTCATGACAGATGATGGTCCAGGACTCTACAGTTTCATGTTGGTGGGCTGCATTTTTCTGGTAAGGTTAGTTAGAAAAACAAAATCAGGATCCAGCTGCATAGAGTAATTTTTTTATTCTTCGCTAAAAAAAAACTTTTTTCTGAAGTACTGGAATACTTTGCCTTAACTTAACAGCAGACACATTGTATTGCTGTCATATACACTAGTGATCAAACAGTGTTGTTTTCAACCTCTCTTGGGGGACGCAGGCCGTTTTCCATGCCCGCAGGTTCCAGCTCTTGTGTGGGATTCCCAAGGCCTCAGGAAAGCACAGTTTACAAGATTCCCACAGTGGCGAATGACTCTCTTCCTCTTTTTCCCTCTTCTGTTTGAACGGAGTTTCTTCTACCCAGGCTGTTGTCAAGCAGTGGTTTGGGAAAATGCCTGGTGGGTTCTGCTTCATTTTGTGGGGGGGTTGGGGACATAAAGAAGGCGGGAGAAGAGGTCAAGTGGGACCCTTTGCCCACCCCCGACCACAGTCCCCTCCAACCCCATCAGCCATGACAGCATCACAGCTTTGTTCCTCATCCAGCACAACCCGCTTCCACTTCCAGCCATGGGATCTTCTTCATGATGGAAAATCCTTCCCATGAGTAGCAAAGCCCTATGGAAACAATTAACCATGGATGGTTAGGTGTAATGGCCATTGTCATTGTGCTAGGAACTGACCCAATCAGATATCTACCACAGTGACAAATACTAGACAAAAACTCTGTTTGGACATATAACAGAAAAGTTTCATTCATTGTAACTGAAGTGAATTCCTGAATTCCTCCACAGTGTAAAAGACTTAATGGTCGTCACTACTGCTATGGGTGACGCTGGTGGCGTGGGGGATTAAGCATGTGACCAATGTATGGAGGCCTTAGTCCTTGACGTAGGCTCCCACGGGTTCGACTCCTGGTACGTCAACATTTACTGCATGTCCTTCCCCCTCTCTCCACAAAGTATTCTGTCTACTTACTGTTGAAAAATAAAGGCTGCTAATGCCCAAAAACAAACATTTAATACTTACTTTTTACTCTGGTTATCTTTGACAAAAATGTGTTTTGTGATGTAAAACCGCTAAATGTGACAAAAGAGCAAAGACAGTACATACCAGTACCATAAGGAAGAACAATACATTTTTTTTCTACAAACCCCACTGAAGTACGATGGAAAAAGTCTACTCATAACAATGTTATTCCTATTCCAGGGAGTTCTGGATCTGATCTGGGTGTGGCTCGTGAAGATGAATCAGAAAATGAGGTTAATCAGATTGGCTTGGATAGCATTTTTCTGTTGATAAATGAAATCATCATTTGCTTGTTGAATTTACTCAGATTATCTTTGGCTGATATTAAAAGATGTAAGTATAATAACGAAGCAAAAGTAAAAAAAAATTCTGATGGGGTACATACTTTTTCTTGGTACTGTAAAGAAATACAAAATTTTTGGAGCTCCAGCACAACCTCTAAACATTTCTCATGACAGTTGCTTTCAGTTCAGTTTATTTTGCTGTTTCTAGAGTTTTGTTACTCCTGAAAAGCAGCCCCAGCAATTCAAGCTGTAACACACATACACAATTACTGAACATGGCCCAAATGAGAGGGATCTAATTAAGTATAAGACCCCAGTTACAGACTTTGACAGTAATTACAGAAGCAATCACTTCACATCCTTCCTGGCTTTGCCACATTTCACAACTACCGGCAGATTAAGGGTCATTAAGCCCCTCTAAGATCTTTAATTAAAGCATGCTTTTATTAGTAAAGATTCTTTCTGTAATTCTAACCATATAGTTCTTAATTATATCTGTAAAGCTGAAGGAATTCCCTGTTTGTGTTGTGCTGGAGCACTGATTGAGTGGTTTAAAGAGCATGACGGTCTTAGCAGAGAAAAAGCTCTTCCTGACGTGCGGGCCACATGTGCTGCTGGGTAACAGCATGAGGAAAAATAAAAGATGATCAATACATTCAGATTCAGCCATCCACACCCAGGCTCTCTTATTGGACTGATCCTGAATGAGACAAAGCGGAAAAGACTGCTTTCTTTGGACTGAGAAACACCAAACTAATTTTGAAGTCATCTCTGTGAATCCCGTTAATCTTCTTTTGGTTTTGATTCCACCTCTCTCGTAGTGTGGGTAAAAAAATGATGAAGATTTTGTTGCACTGGCTTAGAAGCGCATTGTGTGTGTGTGCGTGTGTGTGTGTGGTGGTGGTAAACACTGAGTGATGTGGTCACTGAAGGAAATAAAGACTTCCGGACTGCCTAAAGGATGAGATCATTCAAAACATGGGCAGGGAAGCAAGTCTGCCTGATAAAGTTTTTATCTAAAATAAGTACATATATCATGATGCTGTGGAAAAAATTTAAGCTATCTTCACTGTCTTTATGTTGTGCTTCAAATGCTTTTCTTGTAATCTGTTTAAGTGATCTTGAGCAGCAGTTCTCCATCAAACCTGATAGGGGACCTCATTGATGTAAGTTCAGTCAATCATGTTTTCTGCTTTCAGCTTATAACTATTTGGCAAACACTGTTTTCTGTTTTCACAGATTCAACAGAAGAAAAAGGACCAAAGCATCACTTTCTAACAGACTGCTGGTGGTGTCACAAAACACACTACCAGTAGTGGATAAAACTGTCTGCTATGTGTTATGTGCCCTTTTATGCCTTAAAGAAATTGTTCATAATTTTTGGGTGGGTTTTTGTTGAAAGGTTTTCAAAGTTATCATCTTAACTTCAGTGGATAACTCTCTTGATGTTTTCAGTAGGGCTGCAGCTTTCAAATATTTTAGTAATCGAGTACTCTACTGAATAATTTCTCAATTAACTTTTTTTATCTGCTTTAGGACTGCATGGCGGCCCACACAGGACAAACAACCATGCTTACACATTCATTCCTAAGGGCAATTAAGAGAGAACATTTAACCTCACATAGATCCCTTTGAACAAGTGAGAACATACAAGCTACCTGCCAAAAGACCCCAGGCTGGGATTTAAATCAAGAACCATTTCGCTGCAAGGTAGCAATGTTAACCTCTGCGCCACCATGCAGCCCTGGTCAGTATTGGGTGGTTTCTAAAAATGAATGTTTCCTCTAAAAACGGTCTGATTATTGAATAAAAGTAAGTGAAAAAGCAGTCAAAGTTAAAAGAAAAACTTACAAAGACCGTCTGAAATCGTAGCTGACTTTGGTTCAAGAAAAGTTTAAAAGAAAATATAGGAAAAATATAAAGCAATAAGCATTGACCCAAGACTTTTACCCATGGTAACCAGACACCTGCATGCACACACTGACATAGAGTTTTACATGGAAACACAGAATCAGATGAAGCTTATCTAAAAGCTGTGGTAAGCTCGTGAATCAAGCCACTGCACTTTTAATGTGGACCTACATGCAGAAGCGGAACGCTGTGGTGATATTAGCACAGCTTGTTGAGATTTTGATGGCAGCTTGTGGTGGAAATAAACTTAGGAATGAACAACATTATTCAGCCTTTCCAGACTCCTGGTGATTTTTAGAGGAATTAAAGCATTTACTAGATCTGTTTCTCCTTTGTAGCAGCTAATCAAAGAAAAACATTGCTCCAATATTGTTGACACTGGTGGCAGGCAAAAACAGAATTTAGACAAGGATAGATCACTAGATATTGCCTTAAAGACGTTTTGCAATTGGCCACTTTTATGTGAAACCTCTCAAGTAAAAAGGGAAACACACCATGGTGTCCCATTCCCTAAATAAGCTGTGATATAAAACAGCAGAGAAAAGGGTCTGTTGCAATGGTACAATCTTAACAGGAAATAAGCGGTTTCCCCAACAGTTCTTCTCTAATTCAGTTTCTAAGTGTGAGCTCTGCTAATGAAAGGCCTGCTTTTAATGAGATCTGAAAGGATGAGGCTCTGGAAGACACATGCTGAGGGTCTGCAGCGAAACTCAGGCAACAACAGGGCAGATGGAGAGAGAGGCCGAGTCAAGAGAGGAGTGAGGGACAGAGATGTGGTGCCTATAGTGCTGGAAAGGAAAACAGTGCCACCTAGAGACCTCATACAACAGTTGTTTACTTTAATAATTGGCATTTTCACTAATGTCCTCTCATCATTAGGTTTCAGTTAAAAGTTTAGACCAAAAGCCCATTTATGTTGATTTTAATTCCTAAAAATATTTGCAGAAAATCTTTTTCCATCCAAGACAGTTGCAGAAACTAGAACAATGTATCTTCCCTGGTCTTAACATGACCTTTTTAGGACTTGGACCTCAAAATTTTCTCTGCCGTTGTGCCCCCTGCTGCTTTCGTGCAGGGTTCCCAGGCTAGACCAGTTATGTTTTCACTAAAACATGAGTTTTTTTTCAACCATCATGACACATCTATCAGCTTCACGACAATATCAAATATCTCGATCTGGGGCACTCTCACGCTTTTATTAAAGTGGACCGTTTTCCCAGAAGGTTATGAAGGTTGCATGTTAGCAACGATAAACACAAAAGAGAAACTGTCTGGCATGAAACACATCGTGTTACCTTGGAAGGGCAACATGGTTAAAATGTTTTAATATTCGTTTAATTTGTATGAATAAAACTTTGAAAAAAGACATCAAAGAACTATAGATATATAGAAATGTACAGACACATTTTGTCACACTGCATCCTCAAACTAGAATGCATTTTTTAATTTTTTGTGATGCACTGAGCTGCATGAAGAAAATGATAAATTTATTGAAAGAAAGCCTGAAGAAATCATGTAAAAATGTTGCCACAAGTAATGTAGAGGACACAAGAAACAGGTTTGGCCAGAATAGAGCGAATCTGCATTTTTCAAAAGGGTATGTGTAGTAGAAAACAAACATTTCACAACACTCTAAACACACCATTACATGGAGAAACACGGTGATGGCATCTTCATGCTGTGGGGAAACTTTCCTCCAGCAAGAACCAGGAACCTTGTTATAGTTGATGGGACGATGGATGGGGCAATCCTGGAGGAAAACCTATTGGGGGCCGCAAAAGACTTGAGACTGGTGGAGGTTCACCTTCCAGCCGGACGACACAGCCAGACCTGCAGTGGAAGGACTAAGGTCACATATTTGTCTGTTGGAGCAGCTCAGTCAAAGTACAGACATAAATCTTATTTAGCATTTGTAGTGAGACTTAAAAACTGATGCTTACAGATGGTCTTATGGGGAGTACTTCTCACAAGTCGATGTCGGAAGACACGACGTGTCTGGGTAACTTTGTACAATATACTTATTTCTAACATCGGTCCACTGTGATGTCAGCATGCCTCCAGGTTCTGGCATCCACAGACTCTCTAGTGCCCTTTGGTCAGTCTTAAAGAAGAGTTCTGTTCACTTCAGCCCTTCTTCATGTTTCATTACGCTTTTAGATATGAAATAAAAGCTATGGGATATTTCAGAATTATGTCAGTCATAATGACAACCAGTAAAAGGTCACTGAGTTATATTGGTTTGGTGCCATTCCAAACCCTTTGTGAAGTGCCATGAGACGTGTTGTGAATTGGCGTTATATAAATAAAACTGAATTGAAAGTCTGCATTCATAATCTCTCATATTTCAGAAGTTAACTAGCCCAAACTTGCTAATGAAAACAAAAAGGGAAACGTCAGAGACCAGATTTAATGTTTGCAAATAAATATGACACATTTCTGAGCAAGACACACTGACATGTTACACATGCACCACATTTAAATGTTAGTATTTGAGAAAAAGTAGCTGTGGAGCAGACCTGGACTGAAGACAACATATGCAACATATTCCCAGAGAAGGCAGCTTTCTGGCTAACAAATACAAAGTTAAAAACATTTCTATCAATATTTTTTAGATTGTCAGGGATACAGAAAGAACTTTCCTTACACAACTGCATGTTTGTCAAGATCCTGTTTATAGCCTGTATACGTGTAGTAATAAGGTCTATTATGTAAACATCTCTCCGGCTACCATTATTTTAATATGGATCAAGAGCCTTTAATTTACCGTTTTATTCATAAATGCACACCAACTTAACACAGTGCAAAATATTTAGATAAAATTGTCATATAACAGTATGCATCACCATCTAGTGGCACAAATTGGTAACTGCAATCGACTCAACCATCACTAGCAGTCTACAAATGCTGGGAAAAGCCTGCTGAAAACACCATGTTTGGTTTGTCTCTTCTTGGCTGTAGTACTCAGGGGTGTAACAATACACACATTTATACTGAACTAAGGCTCAGACATCACCCTCATGGGTACATACAGTTAGACGAATAATACATCAGTCACAGGCAATTATCACTTTTATGCAAAGGAGTAAACACAAGTTTATATTACTTTTTCTTGAATACCAAGACACAAAATGAGCAGATTAAGCTTCTATCTACAGCAGTCCACACCAAATTAATGCAAGAATGGCAGGTGATAATGACACGTATGAAGTACAGCCCAAAATTGATGGAAATAAACTCTAATTGTTTTTTTCTTTATTTTGTTCCATTTTAAAAACAAGATTGGTTTTCTACTTAATCTGACATTTTGTTTGACAAATGGCTTACAGATATACTGGTTCTCTTACCAGTTCATAAATCTCACCTTCCTATAATCTCACCAGCCAAGGATGGTTTATTTTTCTCTCACTGTTTCTTTGAGTGTTGTTTTCAGTTTAAAGAAGTGTTTCTTCTTGCTGAGGTACCATACTGAATGGTGACCCAAAACCTACTGAACTTTGACCGTAGTATACTGTTACACCCGTTGTAGTAACATGAAGAAGCAAGAGCGGGTTAACCCCATAAAATCCTATCTTTAGAAGATCCAAAGTGCAGTACCACCACCAGACACCAGAACATCTTAACGAAGTGAGTAGGTGGTTAATTAATAACACTCAATAACATGAAAGCAAAACTAACTTTTGGTTTTATAACATTGATTATCCATTGGGGAATGTAACTGTGCACTTTTCATTGTCATTTTAGGGGTTAACTGCAACATCTTTGGCTGAATAATTTGACAAATATTTTGCCACATTGAGTTATCACAGTCGTCTGTGGCAACACAGACATTTTCTGTAAATATTAAATAGATGACTGGATGAAGTCCTGGATTACATGAATGTAAAAGAGCAACTGAAGAAGCTGGATCAGTACAATCACACTTGTACAAACGTGAGCCTTCATTTGGGTTCAGGCTAATTCTTACTTTGGTTTTTAGGCCAGACCTAAACACGAGCCATAACGCATTTTTGTGATTTGGGAGGTAACAAGAAAACATTTGCTGTAAGACAGTTCAGACATGGCTAAGGCTCCCTTGATAAATTAATAAAAAGATAATAATAAAAAAAAAAAAATCCTTACAGTGACGCAAAATTAATACAGAACTTATAACTTTTAAAAAATAACTACTTATTTTTTATAAAGTAAAAGCAACTTGTTTTCGGGACAAAGATTACGTTGGACATGCGCTCTCCGAGACCACAAGGTAGATGGTAGTCAGTTTCGGTGCAGCAGGAAGTTCTTGATGGGTTCTGGTAGCGGTAATGAAGCTATGTGGGTCAGGCGACTTTTGCCCAATGCTCTGCGGATCCTGATGCGACACACGTGTGTGAGCCTTTGAGGGTTTTCTGTGAAGGAAAAACAAAAACAAAGGCGAATAAAAAAGTCAAAGCATAAAGTTTTAGAAATTAGCCATAAATGGGAGCAAAACAGTTATTAGCCTTTAAAATTTAACTTCACTCGCTAAAGACAGACATTTGTTGCTCTGCTCAGCTCACAACTGTTAAAATGACACAAGACATCCCTGCGTCCAAATTTGTATTTTTTTTAAAAATATTTTTACATATAAACATTTTTTTAAATATATGGACAGTTCAAATGTGCAATTTCAAAAGTGGCAGTAAATTTTAGGCAAACTTTTAACTTACTCATCCATCCATTCTTTGTACTCACTTGTCCCTGCAGGGTTCAGTGGTCATTAGGTTAGAGGCAGGGTAGAACCTGGATGGGTCACTAGTCCATCACAGGGCAACGCAGAGATAACCATGCATGCACACATTCATGCTTAAGGGCAATTTAAAGAGACCAGTGAACCTAAGAGTCATGCTTTTTGACTGTGAGAGGAAGCCGAAGTACCCAGAGAGAAACCACACATGCACAGAAAGAACATGCAAAGTCCATGCAGAAAGAGCCCAGACCGGTATCCAAACCAAGGACCTTCCTTCGTGGCAGTGTCAAACACTTTTCTACCAAGCAGCACACTTCGAACCTAATAATGCTGTTTTTTACAACATGAATTTGAACTGAGGGCAGCCATCACTGAAGCCTTTAATAAGCTTTTTATCAGGGAATGAACATTCAGGGCAAACTGTAGTTTCTTCATGCAGAAAATAATCGTGACATTAACCCTTAGAGAAGAATTTGGTTACACCTTTGGGTATACAAATGGATGCTAGATCCAGATTTATCTGTCAGCTGTTGAGCAAAAACATTTGCTTCCTTAAGTTTTTTTGTATTATCAGGAAATAATTTAACCAAATTAACATGCATTGACTAACAGACACGCCTCATCAACGTTGCGTGGCGGTCGGGGACAGTGCCTCTGGACTGGCAGACTGGGGTGGTGGTCCCCCTTCATAAGAAGGGTGACCGGAGGGTGTGTTCCAACTACAGGGGACTCACACTCCTCAGCCTCCCTGGTAAGGCCTACACCAGAGTATTGGAGAGGAGAGTCCGGCCGATAGTCGAACCCCGGCTTCAGGAGGAGCAGTGTGGTTTTCGTCCCGGCCGTGGAACACTGGACCAGCTCTATACCTCTACAGGGTACTCGAGGGTTCATGGGAGTTTGCCCAACCGGTCCACATGTGTTTTGTG
>JAHUTJ010027483.1:0-10902 GCA_036250325.1 Characodon lateralis
GTGACTGTGGAGGCCATTTGAGTCCAGTGAACTCATTGTCATGTTCAAGAAACCAGTCGGAGATGAATTGTGCTTTATGACATGGCAGGTTATCCTGCTGGAAGTAACCATCAGAAGATGGGTACACTGTGGTCATAAAGGGATGGACATGGTCAGCAACAATACTCAGGTAGGCTGTGGCGTTGACACGATGCTCAATTGGTACTAAGGGCCCCAAAGTGTGCCAAGAAAATATTCCCCACACCATTACACCACCACCACCAGCCTGAACCGTGATACATGGCAGGATGGAGTCATGCTTTCATGTTGTTGACTCCAAATTCTGACCCTACCATCCGAATGTCGCAGCAGAAATCGACTCATCAGACCAGGCAACGTTTTTCCAATCTTCTATTGTCCAATTTTGGTGAGCCTGTGCCTGGTGTGGTCTTCTGCTGCTGCAGCCCATCCTCCTCAAGGTTCGACGTGTTGTGCGTTCAGTGATGCTCTTCTGCATGCCTTGGTTGTAACGAGTGGTTATTTCAATTACTGTTGCCTTTCTATCAGCTCCAACCAGTCTGGCCATTCTCCTCTGACCTCTGGCATCAATAAGGCATTTGCGCCCACAGAACTCTTTTTCGGACCATTCTCTGTAAACCCTAGAGATGGGAGCATGTGAAAATCCCTGTAGATCAGCAGTTTCTGAAATACCCAGACCAGCCTGTCTGGCACCAACAACCATGCCACATTCAAAGTCACTTAAATCACCTTTCTTCCCCATTCTGATGCTCGGTTTGAACTGCAGCAGATCGTCTTGACCATGTCTACATGCCTAAATGCATTCAGTTGCTGCCATGTGATTGGCTGATTAGAAAAATGCATTAACAAGCAATTGGCCAGTGAGTGTGTATATATATATATATATATATATATATATATATATACATATATGAAGTACATACATAATTTGCTTGTCTACTTGGGTGCAACAGGCTTCTCTCTCAGAAAAGTTAAACTTTTTACAATTTTAAAACTTAAAAAAAATGTTTAACCATTTTAAAACGAAACCTTTTTAAAATCATTTTTTACTTTGAAATTTAAAATAAATGGCAGACTGTGATTAATTTATGTGAGTTCTATCAAATATCAAATTCACCAAGCTTTCTGGCACCCAAATAATATAATGGTATCTGGACTTTAAATACTTCATCACAATCTTTTTCTTGTGTTTTGACTAGTTTTAGTTTCTGCTTTTTCTGACTTTTAGGTATTTACATAATTGAGCACTGACAACAGATTGTGTTTGAAAAGAAATCGTGCTCTTTATTTACCATCTATAACAGCAGTGATGGAGTAGATTTGCAGTAAGTAGTTCTTGATGGTGTCTGACCTAAGCTCTCACCCTGCTGGGAGATGACTAAAGGGATGGAGGGGTCGGCTTCGTACTTCGGCATCCTTCAGTATGAAAAGCCTCTTATTTTACTGGCTTTATTGAATGACCTGCAGTTGCCATGTATTATGTATAGATTTTCAAAGGCCATTTTAACCAAAGCACAGCGAGGAAATGGGATGAAGGTGATTGAAATAAAAATCCATAAAATGATGAAAATACCTTTCTATTTGTAAATGCAACATAAAGATGCAAATAACAAAATTATATAAAAATAATTGCATAGTAAAAGATAATATGACATTGTTTGAAAGTTTAAAATTTCTGGAAAAAGTATTTGACCCTCAGTGTAAAATATAAAAGGAAACTTGTGGAAAGGTTTTAGTATTCTTATTTCATTCTGAGTGATGGATCCTTTCTGATGGAGCTGACCTTCTCATTTGATCTACGGTTAAAGGGGAAGACGTTCTTAAAAATAAAATTTAAAAAAACTTTGATGATGTAAGCAATGCATGATTTAGCAGGGCATTTTTTCCCTAAAATAAGAGCTGGAATTAAATTAAAAAAGCTCCCCAACAGCAGGTGCGTGGGATATTGTAAAAATACTAGTTGGGTGTTTTACACTGTAAAGAATTCCCTTCTCACAACTGTGTCTTGATTACACGTCTGAAGCATGAGAGGTAATTACAGACTGATGGGGGGTGATTCACACCAATCCCTGGAGATGAAGATGTGATGCAGAGCCACCAAGCATGATGAACGGGCTGCCATGCGTCTGATGGGGTGCAGGAGAGGAAGAACTCAGCAGAAAGAAGAGATTGTTTTGAACTGTGCTGCTAATTAACGGCCCTCGCGCCAAATGAAACCCTCTAAGAGTTTTTCAAATCAAACCTGCTCACTCCCTTCTTGTCTCTATCCTAAAGTCTTTTCTTTAGTCGGTTATTTGCTCAAGGTCTCTTCGTTAATTTCAACCCTCTCAGGATGGAGAGTCATATCTGATGTTGGGACCTTAATTAATGACCAACTATCCAATGAAGGAGAGACCCGTCATTCCAGTTTATTCAGTTTTCTTATTTTTTCAGATCTCAGTGCTTTCATGTCTGTTTTTTAAAATGATAAATGATGGTTTTTAAAGATTTCTATTAATATAAATCTGGCAAGTGGCAAGCATTTACCCACTCCCTTTAATTCAATTCAATTCAATTCAGTTTATTTATATAGCGCCAATTCCCAACACATGTCGTCTCAAGGCTCTTCACAACCGTTAGGTTCATACATTCCACTTAATACTAACAATTGAAGAGTGCAGTCGGAGTTAGCTATTTGTTCAAATTGGATAAAAAGTTTTTCTGTCTAAGGAAACCCAGCAGATTGCATCCAGTCAGTGACTTGCAGCATTCACTCCTCCTGGATGAGCATGTAGAGACAGTGGACAGTCACTGGCGTTGACTTTGCAGCAATCCCTCATACTGAGCATGCATGTAGCGACAGTGGAGAGGAAAAACTCCCTTTTAACAGGAAGAAACCTCCAGCAGAACCAGAACCAGGCTCAGTGTGGGCGGCCATCTGCCACGACCCACTGGGGTTGGTATTTACTTTAAAAGCCCTAAATAAAATCTGATAAAACCTATTTTCTTCAAAGGTCACCTAATGCGTACATCGGTTTCTCTTTGTTAATGTCACCATTCTTAACACTCCTGACTCTGTATAAATTTTTTTATGCTTTTGAATTTCATTTTTGCATAACTTTGGCTGAAATGAAATGGCAGGTTGTTTATTTTGGAGCAAATGTAAAATATTTTACAATGTTCCTTCGAAGTTTTTTGTACCCTCGACATCCAAACAATTTTTTAGTAAACTACCGCTGAGATTTTATATCAGTTTGATTTATGTCTTCTCTTTGTTTTGGAAATATCTTCATGTAATCACAATTCACTGTTTTCTACTAGGTGTAGATAGCTTTTCTTGTACGGTAAATCTGACATTTTGCATATATGGGTTAAAATAAAGATTGACTTTCCGTGAAAAAATTGAATAAAAATCAATGTTGTTGCCAAACCTTGATATTATGCTTGCATATTACACCTACAGAAAATACTAATTTGCATTTATTCGAAGGAACGAAAATCAACTTTGTGTCCCCTCCCTCAAAAAAAGAGAATCTAATTGCTAAAAATAACATTTAATATGGGTAATACATTTTATTTGTTCTGCAATCTTTAAAGAAATGTTTTTAGTGTCTAAGGGAACCATGCGGGGTACAAATCAAAGCGTCCCCCAGGGAAGGATGGGGGTCATACCTGATGTCAGCATCTTAACTATTAATCAATAACTCTGTCAAGAGATGCCATCCTTACAGTACTTCACATTTTGTCAATTTGTTACACTTAATCTAATCTTTCACATCATATTTTAAACATATTTTATCAGGTAATGGAGTGATGTTGCCACTTTGGGGCTGTCTCAGGAATATGTTCAATCAATCTGATTTTTTTGTTTTTGTTTTGGTTGTTATTTTAATTGAGCTTCTAGGATTTCAGGTGTTTCCTACTTTATGGTTTGAAATCAGTTGCTCCTTTTAGCTTCATTTCTGTCATACTTTGATTAAAAAGGCTTTCGGTTGTTGAAAGTCTGCCTGCATTTGTTCAAGTCACAATATATCCTTAATTTTGCTGATGGTATAGATTCATACAAACCTGTTGCTAATTCTAAATGATCTTCTCTTGTGGGTAAAAAGTATATCTTTGCTAAAATGTTGAATTCCTGTTAAAATTAATGTTATAAATGAATGTCATTTCTGAAAAACTTGAACATTTGTATTAAGATTGAATGTGTGGCTTTCGGTGAATGACAGCTCTGTATATTTTTGAGAATACAGGTGCCTATTAACCTAACTAAATCTGTTCTTTCATCACTTCAAAGGCAAGTAAAGAAAAAATAGTTTTACTTTACCTTAGCTTATCTTAAGATCCATCACATGACATTCGTATGTTAAAGGAAGAACTGTGAAGAAAAAGTCACAACCTGCTGCTATGGATTTAAAACATCAACTAACCAGAGCCTTTATTGTTTAAGTAATAAACAATGGTGGTGTGAGGATATCTTGTAGCACAAGGTATTGCGTTATTTCTGGTCAAAGTGAAGTTTGTGTCATGAAGCTCTATCTAATTGATGTTTTATTTTTATATTTGTATAAAAGTCCTTTCTCTCCATTTTAGCCATATTACATAGAAAAGTTGGTTGCCTACATATGCCAGGGCTGTTTTGCTCTACTAAAAAGATATCTTAAGATGGTGTATGGTTGGCTTTAGGTAATGAATACTGCTTCTGTTGCTATTTTAATTCAAGCTTTTGTTATGAGCCCCTGACATGGAGTTGCATGGTTAAAGCTTGACACCCTGCATCTATATTTCAGACTCTATGACAGGGAGTAGTTCTGGCACCGTTGTTTAGGTGTATGACAGAGTTGACAAATAATCGTGGACTTGGCAGAAACACTTGGTTACAAAGGAAATGGAAACATCCTCCACATCTTATAAATAATTTATCAGGCAGTCTTTTGGGTACCTGCTAACAAAAAAGAAACAGTGACAGCATAACAGACAAGATACAAACAGGTAGTGAGGACTGTGAGAACACTGCAGCCTGCTAACAGTTAGCTCCTAACCATGCTAAAGCTGCCATCAGTTTTGCAGCTTCCTGTTAATGCTAAACTAAGTGTTTAGTGAATCTGAACTTGTGCACCACTAATTTCAAATCTAAAATACGTAGTATGATTAAACCTGAACCAGTTCCTTATATTCTGAACAATGGCTCTTTTTTGTGATTTTTGAAACTTTTATTCTAATTGTGTCAAACAAAGAGGTTCTGACTTTGTCTTCACTGATTACAGATAATCTGTGAAGCCTTTACTCTGCCTTTACTTTACTCTTATATTTTCAGGATTGACTCTGTGAATTAAACTTTCCTTTTGTGTCATATTGCCCAGGTCTTGCCAAGTGTTTCACCATCACTTTCACTTTGCCACCTTCCCGCACTACTGACCTATATCTGCCTCGCTTCCCGTTCGCTGCAGTTGCCCCCAGCATCGAGCTGACCGAGTCACCCCCTCCAACACCTGGCCAGCTGTCTGCTGGGAGTTGGGTGAGGCGTAAAAGTTCAAACTAATATAAGAAACCGCTGCTAGACTAATATTAGGTTTAAGGAAAATGGATTGATTTTTTGTTTTTTGTTTCACTTCATTTAAAAGAAGCATACTGCGCAGATAAATAACACTCTTAACCAAAGAGAGTTTAGGTACATAGAACAAACACACCTGTTCCTACATAAATGCTCCTGTAAATATGCATGACGCAGGAGGATTAAGTATTTACCACCAGTGGTCTTTTCTAGATTCGGTGCTCTTCATCTTCGAATTGTGATTCTAGTCTCTTTCTTCCCTCCTACCAGTTTGAGCCATCATACTGTTTTTCATCATGTGCATGTCACGCAGCAGGTAGTTGGGGATTAGCTTCCTTTTCACAATGGTAAACACAACCAGAGTATTATAAGCATCATTTCTTGTGTTATTGCACCAAATAGTTGAGCCCCATATTTCAGATCCTGGAGTGATTCACTGCTTGCAGTGTATGGGCTTCCTGAGGGAGGCTTTGATTGTTTAGTTTGAGTTTTAAAATTGTGAATGTGCAGATAATTAACACAGTCAGAGGAGTTTTAGAATAGCCAGTTTTCATTATTGCTTTGAGCATTGAAATCATCTCCCAGTAAATTTCTTAATGCCTTTTAGTTTAATCAGCTTAAGCTTTTGTGCTCCATCTATTCTGGGTTTTTGAGAACAACAGTTTGAAGTAGCATTTTCAAGATGGCACAATGACCCAGACTTGATGAATGTGAGAGACGGGAAGGCCGTTATTGCTGCAAGATGTGTAAAGTGTCAGGACTTGAACAAGCCCCCTTGTTTGGCTCGACCTTCCACACGGCAATATCAGTTCTCGGCTGTCTATTTTTTTTTTCTTTTTTTGACACAGAGGATAAATATGGGCAAGGACACTATGAGAACAAGCTGTCTCTGTAGTCGGAGGGCATGTTATGTCACCATAACAACTGATGAGACTAATTGATGACATAATGATGGTAGTCTTCTATGCCAGTTCATCACCTATGGGTTCTAAGCAGAGCAAGGAGGATGGGATGTGGAGTTTGCACAAAATTTCTTTAAATATCACCAAAAATAATTAAACTTGTGAATGTTCCTACCTGCTTAAAGTGCATACTCCTATAATTTATGTCATGCTTGCATTTTCTTTTCTGCATTGTTTATTAAACCCAGTAATACCAGTCAGCATCTTATGCTAAAGTTCAGCCTCAAAAATGAGTTCCAGCTGATTGTTCCTTCTAAACAAAAGCCAGTTAAATGCTACTCCTTTGGGCCTTTTCTTTTTATGCTTTTTAGCTCTCTTATAATTTAATTAAATCTATCATCATTCAGTAACAAAATCCCTTCCATGCCTACAGCTTGTCCGTTGATGGTGCACAGCCAAGGCTTTGTGCGCTTTAAGCTCAAAGGTTTTAGTCACGGCTTGTAAATGTTTTATTTTCTTTTGTAGACCAAACAGAATGAAGAGCTTTTCAGAGTCTTGGCTACGCTGCGATGTGACTCCTCAGGCCATGAATCCTAATGACTTCTAAATAAATTGATTACCTGATCACTTCATTAACTGTATCCCGTATCCATCCAGTGGATGCTTTCTGATTTTTAACAATGTAGGTTATGGTTCTTTTACACTGGTAGGGCTTAACATTATAACCAGAGAGATGAAGAGAATAACACTGACATCAACATCAACTGACACATTTTGTAATTTTGCTGAAGTAGTCAGTACTAGTTTTGATGGAATGGTGTCCTAATACCTAATAGTGCATGCCAGTTTGTTGTGCATAGGGTTGCAAAGTCACAGACCAGTCACAATGCCCATGCTGAGCCCCATCTACCACTGAAAGCATTACCGATAGGGGTGTGAGTATCAGAAAATACCATAAGGCAGTTGAGGATAGGGTGCTTGGTTTGACGAATCTTATTTTCTGCTGCACCATGTGGATAGCCGGTGTGTGTACATCACTTAACCAGGAAACACATGGCACCTGGGTGAATGTATGGTTGAAAAAACCTAAATAAAATCAAAATTTTCCCATTGTCATCAGCTACATTTGTGATCGGTTTGGTCTAGAATATCTTTATATCAGAATTAAGTTAGAGACCTCTTGATTAAAGGCATACCATCTTAGCTCAACTACATACAGTAGCTGTTGTTAATTTGCAACACATTTCAACATTGCAACAAAAGTCTGAGAGCTTTCATGTATTCCTGTCATTGTTATCTTGTCATCACTGTACAATTTGTTGCTTTTTTATACAAATAAAAAGTTAAAATCATTGTTCCTCATCTGTCGAAGACAATCGCCAGCACAAACAAAAAGAAAACTTCATTCCACACTTTGATTTTACTGTCGCAACATCACAATATGAAAATATTCAGTTTGTGCTTCTGTATGACTTCTAAATTTGTTTGGGAACCTTCAAATTTTTTTTACTGTTTTTGTTGTAAATACATTTGCAAGGGCAAAACCAGTCTAAATGTGGTGCAAAAAAAGACCACATTCATCTACATCTAAATGTTAGTTTTACATTGACCAGGCTTATTATTCAGTGTGCATTATGAGAAGAAGGCAAGCCAGTGGAGGTTGTGTGATGCTATGGGGAATGTTCTGATAGTAAACATTCAGGTCTGATCCATGGAGGCCCCACCACACAACTTTGTGGGTGTCAAAGCGCGAGTTTACACAAAAACCTGGCATACGCACCTTTTTTCACACTAACATTAAGATGGATCAGTACTGAACCGACAGAGGAATGACAGCTCCACGACAGCTCTGGTTCGTTTTCTAGAGTATAAGCTCATTTGGTGACACCTAGAGGGTTTACTGTGAAACTGCTGGTGATGTTAAAAAAGTAGCAAAGACATATTGAACTGTTAGCAGTTACCTGGGTATGTATTAACACATGCAAACAGTGGTGCAGATCAGTTTGCTAATCTACACCAAGTCTTAATTAAGTTTGCTTGAATCAAAGCACCAAACCTTTTGTGAAGTGCCTTGAGATGACATGTGTTGTGAATTGGCGCTGTTGAGGTTAATAATTATGTCCCTGATATCCTTACGGCCTCAACCTCACCCAGTCCAGATGTCATGAGAAAGAACAGATGAAGAGCAAGAAATTAAGATTAACACAAGTTTAATTTGGTAAATAATAAGTCCAATGTTTTCTGACCATCAGTTTTAAAGGTTTTTATACCCTCAATGAACTTCAAAGCTGACTGACTGAAACCTCCCCTCCAAGAATTATTTACGAAGTCTGTGTTGGCGCTGTAAATTAGACAACCCCCATGGGAGTACTTTATTATCTATACCATGCCCAACAACCAGCATTTATTGCTTTACTGCCCATGCAGCCGGCATTTACTGCTTACAGCTTCTGGAAACATCCTGACCTGGGGTTCACTCTTGCTCCAGCCTGAAGCCTGCTGTGACTCTGACTTCTCTCTCTAAGGCTCACACGTTATATCTCAGTTTTATGCTTACACATGCAAACTGAACACATAGTATGAAACTAAATGATTTTAATTTTCCACAGCGCTATATAAATAAAACGGAATAATATTATTTTCATACATGCTTATTTTGTTCTGGACAAATGATATGGATCAACACTTAGGCGAAGTGGCCTGGCATGAGTCATTCATTCTCATGAACAGCATGAGTTGTAATTGACTACACACTGGCACAATGTGGGTTTGGTGGCATCTTGGTGAGTAAATTTATTTGACTGTCCCAATATTAATTCCCTTGATATGGATTGAATCTGTGCACCCGTGGGAGTCATAGGATCAGTGCACATCAAGGGGTGCTTTCAAATAGTTTGACTAAAATTTGAGGCAAATCCCTGAATGCCTCTGATTTTCATGTAGTTATGTAAAAATAGGAGGCTCTAGTACGTTCAGGATTTGCTGCTGACATCTTGCAGTCGGAGACCACAGTACATCTTCAGTGGCGTAGTAAAGTCCATGCCTGATTACGTCAGGCTCTTTTGGCAGCGACACACTATTAGGCAGGTGCTCATAAAGTTATGTGTAATCTGGGTGTATTGGGCATAACTGCAAAAAGCATTCAGTACATTCTGTGATAGATGTAGCGTGGGCTCCTTACACATAACACATGATATAATCAGAAATGTTTTCTGGTTTTTTTGGCCAGAGACAGGCAGCCTTTAAATAGCCCAATTAGCATTCCTGGCTTGAAGGCGAGACAAAGCTGGCAGCTTCCGTCCCTCAGTCTGGAGGAGTGCGCCGGCATTCAGCTTTGGTTTCATGCCTCTGCGACAGAGCAGGCTACACACTCAGATGAGAGTGGTGATGTGAAGAATTTCTTCACAAGGAGCTGAGGGAAAATCCCCTTTTAATTCAGTCTAATCTAAGGTATTACATTCAAGCGGCTGCAGCAATTGTCGCTGAGCTCAACCTTACTTTTTGGGTATTTAAAGCTCTTAGCAGAGAATCTGCACGTTTCCAAACTAATCAGAAAACCTTGATCTTACATTTCACAGTTGTTGGGAATTAATTGGAAGCAGTACAGTCTCTTGGATTATCTTTGTTCTAGTAGAGCTTAGTTTTCTTCCTGAGCTGCTGTGAATACTGAACACACATGCATGCACTTGTACAGTATAGAAGGTAAAATGGCAATACTGTTATTTTTAAAATGATTCAAAGGCAACATGATTTATCTGTGTATGTCTCTGGTCTTGCTTCACCTAAGACTACCATGTCTGGCACCTCTGACCGTAAAGGTAGCAAACACAATAAAGGGTTATGCCATTATTAGACAAAAGTAATCAGATTCACTACTAATACAGTGTTAAAACTATTCATATATTGTTTTAAATGTAATTTTTGTAAATCATACATCACCTGTGAATAACTAAATATTTTGTAAAGAGTTCAACTTGACTTGCCACACCCATGCATGAATATTTCCAGACAAGTAGAATCAGGAAATTATTTAAATACATCCTGTCAGACAACATGAAGTTGATCCTGGACAGGCGTGGTAAGGCGTCTTCGTCACTTCCTGTTTTCACTGTTGCACTCGGTGGATTGTTTGGTGTGTGAAGGCTCTCTCGTTTGATCTGATTTCTCTCTACTGTGATACCGCTTACTTGTTCTAATACATAAGCACGTTAAAACACATACTTTGTGTTGCTGCTTTTAACGTTTGGGGACTCTGTGTTTTACACGTTTTTTTCTAGTAGTGGTAAGGGGTCGCTAGCTTAGCGTTAGCTTTAGCTCCACCATGGCTACCCGTTCTGCAGTTTCTCTCTCTGAGTCTCCTCCTCTCTCCTGCTCTCTGTGTCAGATGTTCAGTTACTCCTCTGCCTCCTTTAGTGATAATGGTACGTGTAATAAATGTAGCATTTTTAACGC
>JAHUTJ010027484.1:0-10898 GCA_036250325.1 Characodon lateralis
AGGTCTATAGTCATTGAGGACTGATGGGTGAGTTTTCTTTGGTACCGGAACAAGACAGGAGGTCTTCCACAACACTGGAACCTTCTTCTGGGCCAGGCTAAGGTTGAAGAGGTGCTACAGAATCCCACAGAGCTGCTCTGCACAGCCCTTCAGGACTCTAGGGCTGACATGATCTGGACTTGCAGCCTTATTCCGATTCAGGTAGTAAGCTCCCGGTTGTAAGAAACAACCCCGTTGCCATGGCAATGCATCATAACAAATGTCCAAAAATAGAAAGTATTAGGAAAAATCCTCCAAGCTGCACAGCATCTGACACCGGAGAAGACAGTCGTCCAAAAAAAAAAAAAAACAACTGTATCCACCACAAGAGGAAGAGTTCCCAAAAAAGAATAAATCAGAATCAAAAGTAACAGAGCTACTCCAACCTGCTGCCACCTTGAGCGGCGCAATTCTAGAATCATCATTCTTCTACCACCGTGCTTAACAGTTGTCATGCAGTGTTTGTGCTGATCTACTGTGTTTTTTTTTTTCTTTCATTTTTTTCATGCTGTGCCTTCTGGCCAAACATCTCTGCCTTTGTGTCATCTGTCTGAAGAACGTTGTTCCTGAAGTCTTGTGGTTTATTCAGATGAAAGTTCATAAACCTATGTCATTTTACCATATTATTTTTAGGTAGTGGATGCTTTCTACTGCAGCGTTCCCCAAAAGTTATTCTTGTTTAGTCTTCTATAGGTATTCTGTAATGAACTTTAACATACTAACTGAGGCTTGTATAGAGTGAGATGGACCTCTGGAGGTTTTTGTCACTTCTCAGAGCATTGTATAGTCTGATGTTGGGGTGAATTTGCTGGGACATCCTCTACTATGTAGATTAACTTTCTTAAATGTTTTCCAACTGTAAAGAATAGAATAGAATATACATTTGTTGTCCCAAAATTGGAAAATTCAGTTGTTCCAGCAGCAAACTGACAGGCAAATCGAAGGATGCAGTTTCACATAAAGGTCAGTCAGTCAGTCATTTTCTACTGCTTATTCCATAGTGGGTCGCGGGGGAGCTGGTGCCTATCTCCAGCAGTCTATGGGCGAGAGGCGGGGTACACCCTGGACAGGTCGCCAGTCCATCACAGAGCAACACATAAAGGTAAAAATATAAAAACAGAAAGTAGAAATTAAGAGACTGCACAGTTAGGGGAAATTTACAGCATATGAAAAAAATACTGTGTAGATAGTAAAAATAGCGTACTAAAATGGAGAAAAAAAAATTTACAATTTAGTAGGATCATGTACAACTACAAAAATTTAATCTTTCTAACTCCAGAATAATGGACTCAAATAACTAGGAAATTGTCTTGTAATCATCACTCCCATAATGACAGACAGCAACAATTGCTTCGTTAAGGTTATTGCTCTTGTTATACTCCAGTGCATCAAAAGTCCTGCCTTAGTAGAAGTGATCACTCTGATGATTTTGGATTTGTTTTTGTGCTGTAATTAACAGTGTTGAATCAGTTGTGGTTTTGCATATTCAAAGTTTCAGAATCTTAGAACCTGTTAAAGGCCTGATCAGTTCTATTGTGTTCTTATACATAAGGTCCTAGAACTAAAAGATGGGTGTACTTTCTTTTTACCATGCTTTAGTTCAAGTTTTAAATGTGATTCCAGAGATTTTGAAACTTTAATTATTGATTTCCACCTGTTTTCTTGTCCAAAATACTGATATTAAAACAAAGACATCATTCATAAATTTCAGTAATGTAAACACACAATCTTTAATAAACATTTTAATTTAATTATTAGTGCAACATAACACATATTAAAACCTTTTCTCAATTGTTTGTAAATTTACACAAAAACTATTAATTATACCCTGAATCAATAAAAGAACATTTCTTGATCTTTAGAAAAATTCTTTCTAGATTTTTTTAAGAGTCAGTGATTAATACTAAATAAGTGACAGTATATTCAACATTGGTATGATGCTTTAGGTATGAAATGTGCAGCACCAAATGCTATTTTATAGTGAACTACTATTTCTAGATGCCATCCCCATGCAAGCAATCTGAAAAAAAAATAAATAAATGGAAGCACCAAGTCTGCTTAGCTGTAAAATGAAGGAAAAACAAAACAGTTTAACATTTAAAATACTGCTGCCATGAGAGTGGTGCAAAACTTTCCACCTACCCTTAAAGCACAGTTGATAAAGCTAATTCCCAAACTCAAACAGCTCTCATCAGATGGGATTCTTCGGGGTTCAGTTTTCAAAAGAACTCTCTATTAAAGTCAACCTTAAAGGAGGAATATTACACTTCTTTTCAACCATGCATTTTTATAATTTACCATCAACAACTTTTACAACTTTCTTCTCCACAAACACAAGGCTACTGTAACTGAATGCTATTTTCTAAGCTTTTAGGCTCAAATTCAGATATTTTAGCCTTTTTGCAGGACATAGGCAAGTAAACAGGAAATCTTTTAGGGCTCCAAAATGTACTGTAAATCTACCTAATCACACTTATAAAAGACACTGCTATGTAATTACTAAAACTGCTTTCCCTAAGAAACAGATATATTAAGTGGAGAGGTTTTATACTGTTCAGATTAGTTCTTTATACACTGTACTGCTGTTTATTTGTTGTTTTAGCTGATGCAGCATTAAAGCTGCGATAGCATCAGAGGACTTTGTTTTAGCATGTGCAATTTCTTTGTTTTTGGTATTATGCTTCATCAGGTGTAGTTATTGCTACAGAGCAATTAGTTTAATGGCTGCATCTGCTTTAGTTAGTTCTGAAAAACACAAACAGAGCCTTAGAAGCGTTGCATCGAGTTGATCTGTTGCTTTGATCTAGAAGTTGTTCTAGTTTTCAAACATAAGGTATGGCTCACCATGCAGCCAATCATTATCTGAGCTTCGCTAAAAGATTTTGTCGTATATAGTTTTTATGTCGCTTTTTTTTTTTGTTGTTTTTGCATTTTTTTTTTTTTTTTTTATCTGTTCAGCAGGTTACTTTTTTTAAAATAAAAACATCATCACCAAAGTTGGATTTCTGCAGCTACATTAAACTCTGGTTATTTTGGTTTTTTTGCTGGGTTTTTTTTTCTTCATTTTTGTATCACATGAATATTTTGTAAAAATCCGCCTTTACAATAAAAGTGTAAATGTGATTTTTGAAATTATTTTTATTTTTATTTTTTATACCTATTAATTTTTTGCATTATCTAACTTTAACCAGGTGTACAAGCAGGATAAATGTGCATTAGAATACAATGCACAGTAGAACAGAGTAAATTTGCATGACTTACAAAAAAGGTTTGTGCGACTGTGTAAAGAATTTTATTTGTAATTGAGTTTTGTGCAGTTTATGACCATCTGATTAGAGGTACAAAGCAGAAATCTGGATGTAAACTCACTCCATTTACCAGTGCAAATTCTGTTATGATTTCATGTCCCAAATTTATCAGACAGGGACCCATTAAACTGCCCTAACAGAGAGTGCTTTGTTGCATATACCATGCAAAGAAAATGACTTATTCTGATGGTTTTAGTGTCTAGAAAACTTTCTTGGCCACATGTCGTTTTGTATTTTCACATTTTCCTGAAGAGTAAATTTAGAACAAAAGTCCAGCAGGATAAATTCCTCTAAAAAACATAACAGTACAGATACAGTAGTTGCCTGTAGCATAGAAGATTCTCAGAACAATGAGCTCATAGTATGAATATTATTTATAATGTTATTTATCATTTTATCATATAAGTTATGTATAATAAAAACAATTAAATACTCTACAGTAGGGGGCTGCACAGTGGCACAGTTGGTGGCACTGTTGCCTTGCAGCAAAATGTCCTGGGTTCAACTCCTGGCTGGGGGTCTTTCTGCATGGAGTTTGCATGTTCTCCCTGTGCATGCGTGGGTTCTCACCAGGTACTCCAGCTTCCTCCCGCAGTCCAAAGACATGCCTGTTAGGTTAATTGGTCTCTCTAAATTGCCCTTAGGTGTGAATGATTGTGTGCATGGTTGTTTGTGTGTTGCCCTGCAATGGACTGGTGACCTGTCCAGGGTGTACCCCGCCTCCCACCCATAGACCCAGTATGGAAGAAGTGGTATAGAAGATGACTGACTGACTCTAGAGTAGGAATTGCATCATTGGTTTCATAGAAGTGCACTTAATCTTGGTATCCTAGGAGGTATAATGATGGATGGAAAGTGTAAGAGGTCAAAATTCTTGATTTCTTCAAACAATAATATTTTGTCTCAAAATGTAGTTTTAAGATGTGTTTAGATGATTGATAGATCTCAAAACATTATAAAACTGATCAATTATCAAGAGTAGGCCTGCTGTTTACTAGTGATGTTCTTGAAGGAGTTCAGTGTAGCTGACTGATAAGGATTAATAAACACATTTATTCTATGGCTTAATCATATAATGCCATCTGATGCAGGTACTGTAGAAATGAAATATGTGTTTAACTTCAAAATTTTTAATTGGCTACAGCTAGCCACCTGCAGTGAAAAATCCTGAATATGTTTTAAGCAGAATATGTCTTGTTACACTTAAAATCTGAATTTACTATTTACATTACTGTAAAAAAAACAAAAAAACAATGCGATTTAGCTAAAGATCTTTTGATAGGTAGTAAAATCCTCACTATAATCTTTATTTCCTGGAGACCATAAACACAGCAAAACAATCTGACTTTTGATTTGCCATTTTGATCGGTCACTGTCAAGGTAGTTTGAATATGGGGGTAAAACTGTCAGAATTCTCACTTGTAGCCCGATAGATGCATACAGAGGGCAGCACAGTTTTATACGCAGATGTCTATTTTTTATTTGTAGTCACATGTAAAAAACGAACTCCACAACATTAACTCACACACTAAATCTTTCTAAAAGTTGTACAAACCTGAATTAGAAATACAAATCTGTAAGGCAATTGCAAAGTCTCAGATACTTTACAGAGATGAAAGACACATTTTAAAACTAAATTTGTTCCTATTGCCCAAGTGCAATAAACATCTTTGAAAGACCTTCAACAAGATCTGCTGAATATTTGATTAAGACCATGTTGTTCTCCTTGGAAGCTACAAATAAGCAAATGCATGACATCAAAAAGCTTTAAAGTTCTATAGTCAAAGTTTTCAGAAAATGCCAACCCCTGATTTTACATGATTCAGGAAGCACTATTAGACAGTAAAAACAATACAGTAAAAAGGCTTTTAATATAATTCATATTCAATCAGCAAACATAAAAATATATTTTGGTCTTGTCACTTTGTCCTTGTTCAGAGATGTTCTGATTTCGGCTTGTGTTGGTCAATCATTTTACCAACAGAGTTAAACTTAATTAATTTAAACACCGTAGTATCATGTGTTTAGCTGTCTCTAAACCAGATTTTATTTCTTTAAGTGCCAGAAAGATTAGTCTGGAAAACAGTGTGGCATTTTTCTGTCTTTTGAATTTGACTTTCTGTCTGACAATGTGTTCTTTGTAAAATGTGGCAATACTGCAACATTGACCCCTACATTTATGTTTTACTAATTTGATGGGGCGGGCCCTTCTAAAATCGGGATTTTTATGTCCATCTGTTGCATGAGGTACTTTTGTTGAAATAGATGATTGTGTGATTACAGCTTTTGCCCACTAGATGGAGACACAATAATGTAGAGTCTCAAGTTTGATGAACAAGCCTCAAAATGAATGAGTAAAAAAATATATATACTGCTATTGGGCACATTTATTGTCAACATATTTATCATACATCACAAAGTGGAAGATAAACTTTGGATCTTTGCAGCAGACTACAGAATTACCTTGATATTTAGGTTAATTCACATTCCTCTGGTTGGTATACCAGGTATACCTTTATTTCATTATGCTACACCAGTAAGCAATTTTTATGAGGCTTGCCAGATGAAGTGAGTAGTCTTGCATAATTAATTACAATGCAAGGTTTGGGTGCAAAAATCTGCATTATGTCCCTCATTCAAATGTCAGTTTCACACTCATCTTATGCAGAACATTTAAACACATGCATGTTAACACTACTCACCTAATGGGTAGCAGCTGAGGACCCACTTGAAGATGACTCAGAGTCCAACAAAGACTTTGAGGTGTTTACACTGCCTCCACTACTCCCCACCCTATGACTATTAAATGATTTACACTTACAGCCAGAGGTTTCTATACTAGCATCATGTACACATATATCAATACAGAGCTTTTAATGACCAATCAAAAAACACTTATTCCAGGGATAAATACACTACTCAAAAAAAATAAAGGGAACACTCAAATAACACATCCTAGATCTGAATGAATGAAATATTCTCATTGAATACTTTGTTCTGTACAAAGTTGAATGTGCTGACAACAAAATCACACAAAAATTATCAATGGAAATCAAATTTATGTACAACAGCATTTTATCCACCAATGATCAATAGTGAATGATGTTATGCTTGTGTTTGTGTTTTGTGGATGTTGCTTCAGCTCAAACGAGGGAAACATTTAGACCACCTTTCAGTTTAAAACAGAACCACTTTGTGGCGGCTCCCATGCAGGCCAGTCAGACCTCATGGAAATGTTTATCTGTGGATGGGAGTATGTAGAAGACTTCTTGATAACACTGCCAAGAAATTCAATATTTAAACCTTGCAGTCCCCCTGTATGTCCAAGTTACAGAAATTTGTGTACTTCTTAGTGATATACCAGATAGAAATTGTTTTGCCATCAGCTACCGCAGGAGTCTCCAACTCTGATCCTAGAGAGCTAATATTTTGGAATTTTTAGATGCACACCTTCTGCATAACACCTCTGAATCAAGTGAATTGCTCATTACCAGGCCTCTGAAGAACTTCATGGCATAGTGAGGAGGTCATCGGATTCAGGTGTGTTGGAGCAGGGGTGCATCTAAAAGTTGCAGGACAGTAGCTCTCCAGGACTGAAGTTTGAGACCACTGAGCTGCGGACTTACTATTTAGCCAAAGGTAGGCAACCGCCTGGCGACCCCAACCAGCAGGGGGTCCTGCTGGTTGCCCCTGCATTAATAATGTACATTTGAAATAAAATAATTATAATTTACAGTCAAAAGAATACACCAAAAGCATGACACAAGGCATGATTGACTTCTGCTCCCCTCTTTTCACAAGCTAAAATTGATTATTCTATGTTGTCACAAAAAGGTCCATGAAGCACCTGTCTGATCGAACAGGAGAAAGATTAAGTTGCGTTATCAAAGCAGAACAAAAAAAAAAAAAGAAAAAGTGTAATAAAAATAAATATATTGCTATGACACCAACATTGATCATTTTTTCAATGTACCTACAATGCAGTCAGATGATGAAAATACTGCTGGGCATTGGCCCATTGCAAGTGTGAACAGGGAACCGGTCTGGATGAAGGAAGAATGAGTTACAAGGAACAACAAACCAAGGACGAAGATTCACATGATGAGATATGATTAATGGTTGTTACAGTACAGTGCATATTTAAGAGTTTTAAGAATTATTTTCTTCATAAATTCTGGGTAAAGCGACCCACATTTACAGCAAAGGAGATTGCAGAGACACTTAAGGCAGAGATGAGCATGCATGAGGAGCGACAGAAAAATACAAAGAGGCAGTTTGAGTATGAAGGGACAGGGGAAACACTTTCAACTTCAGAGAAGTGCTTTAAAAAATATTTTTTCCTCCATTTAGTTGATACATCCATAGTCACATTAAGGGAATGATTTTCTAATCTACAGGGCTTCTTTGAGTTGTTCATTTACTCCACCAAGTCATTGGGAAGCACAGGTTAGAAAGAAAAGCTGAGTGAATGCTGTTACAGACTGGAGCAGGCTTTGGAAGATGATGATGAGGACATGAAGATGGAAATTATGGGGGCTGTCAGACCCCCTCTCCCCAAATCGGACATCAGCAGAATGTGCTTGACTTTAAGCACATTTAGGCATTGCTCTAAGACTGCTACTCACCTTTCCTATGGCTGTAGCTGCAGGTGAATGTAGCTTCTCAGTGCTTAAACATTTTAAAACATACTTGAGATCCACCATGTTACAGGAGAGGCTGTCTTCCTTTACTCCAGTGGTTCCCAATCCTGGTCCTCAGGGGCCCCGTCCTGCATATTTTAGATGTTTCTCTGCTTTAACACACCTGATTCAGGTGATTGCAGTTCAGCATAGCCTGTTAATCAGCCATCAATTGAAATCAGGTGTGCTGAAGCGATGGGTATGTCAGTTCTGGGGAAAAATGAGCAAGCCACGAAGACTGAGGTTGGCAGGCCGGCGTGCTGTGTGAGCGGGCTCCTCCAGTGGGTGAGTTGCATTGGAGGGTAGACAGGCAGAGCATATAGAGCGAGGAGCAATTCTGCAACCTGATCCGATGGATCCAGGGAGGTCCTCGGTCTGAAGTTAATTCACTGAAGTATTTACCAGCTTGGTAGGAGACTGAACCACTGCGGGTTATCCAGGACAAGGGTTCGCTGACAGCAAACAGGAAATGAGGCAGAACCTTGATGATTAATTCAGGGCTGGGTATAACCAACAGCAACCTTTGAAGGAGAACAGAGCCAGGGTTAGGAAACCAGCAGGTCAGGACAAAGGCAAGAACAGAGCAGGGTTTGTTGGTCCAATTATTACTTAGGTTGAGCAAACAGTCCATCACCTCCTCTGAGGTCTCCGTAGCGTTTGAAGCTCCTCATTGCTCTTCATGGAGAACAGCTGTGCAGCTGCACCTGCCTGTCACACCCTGGCGGAGAGATGGAGACACAACACTCACACAAACACGACAAACCTGCACTCAGCTCCGTAGCCTGACATGGATGCACTAGTTTGCTGAGGCCAAAGCCTGCATGGTTAGATTCAACTAGTGATTTCAACTGTGCCAGCCAGCTATGCAAAAGTGATAGGATGATTAAAGCTGAACAGAAAGATACTGTACTGAAATGGGAAGCCTTGAGGAGAGTAACATAAAGAATCAGAATCAGCTTTATTGCCAAGTTTGTACATACAAACAAGGAATAAAGTAAAGGTAGTACATTTTTATCATTAAATTACATTATTCTATACCTTTTTCAATTAACCTGTTATGGTCTCAAATGATTCTCTCTTCAGTAAAAAAGGACAGAAGACGTAACTTCTTTCACAGAAGTCCTACTCGACAATCGAGATAATTTATGCTGTAAAAAACACAAAGTACAGTATAGTAAGTTCATCTCCTATGTAAATTTGATATTTTTTTAGGGATGCATTCTCTATCTACACATCACAGATAACTGGTGAGTACTATTATCCAAACAAACCTATTCACAACATGATTAATCTCTGCCAACCCCATAGAGTGCTTGTGACACAAGAAAACATATATTGAAGGACATTGGCAGTAATTGACAGGATATTAGGATTAAAGATGTGATAAAAGACAGTTGTGACACAAGAGGCATATTTTAATGTTAAATTTTGCAAGTCAAAAGTCCCCCGGAAATGACGTCAAAGGGTAAGTCTCTGGTCATTCATTGCTGGTGGTGGCAGGAATACTACGACAGCAGCCGCTAGTCTGCACTACTTTCCTGAAGCAAAGAGGATTAGAGCTGCCTGTATCAGAGCTGGAAAACTGATGAGGGACAGATGGGCTGGTCCCACCAAGCACAGCCAATTGTGATTGGAGGACTTTTCGGTACGCTGCTTCGAACAAGAAACCTCTGAATTCACAAGAGAAATTATGTCAGAGGTCGAGATATATGACAGATGAAGGAGAATGTTGAAAGCAGATGCTATGGCCACGCTGTTCAAAGCATCTGATGGGAAAAGATCACCAAAGTAAATGTTGCTGCCGCTGTTGCTAAATGCATCAAAGTTCAGCAGGTAAGAACACTTTCTTGTCACAAAAGTACATTTAGATATTGGCAGTTATTGCTAATAATTAAAAATCCAAAATAATATTTTTTATTATTAATAATAATAATAATCAGAAACTAACATTACTATTTAAATAAGATAAATTACGCGCGCATACGATATATTTAAATAAATGTTTCTCCAAAGATTCTAATATAAAGTTTAAAAAATGACATTAGGTAGTGTCTTCAGATTTTGAATCATCCCTTGTCTCTGCTGCTACTGCTCCATGCTGCTCACTTCACCTCCGGTTGTTTCACTCAGTGCCGTACTTACAGGATTTACACTGCATCTGCTCTGATCACTGCGAAGTCTGGAGGACCTCCAACCATATGCAGATTATGCAATGACGCCTTGCTCACACTGAATGCGATGCAGCTGCGGTGCGGCTGCCGCAAGGAACCCAAATCATTAAAATCAATGTGTATGCCAATGATAAATGCAGTTGCAAGTCCTAAACAACTCATTCTGTGGAAGTTAAACCAGTCAAACTGCTCCATTTTTCGTTTTATGCACCCAGATAGTTTTATGTTTTGTTCTACAATGGGTGAATGCAGCGAAGCTATATGTGTTGCTTAATTTGGTGCGTTTAATTGCTCAGTTTATAATAACCTAGTTAACTGATCTAATGTGTGTATATATATATATGTGTGTGTATATATATATATGTGTGTGTATATATATATATGTGTGTATATATATATATGTGTGTATATATATATATGTGTGTATATATATATATATATATATGTGTGTATATATATATATATGTGTGTATATATATATATATATATGTGTGTATATATATATATGTGTGTGTATATATATATATATATGTGTGTGTATATAATATATATATATGTATATGTGTGTGTGTATATATATATATACGTGTGTGTGTATATATATATATACGTGTGTGTGTATATATATATACGTGTGTGTGTATATATATATAAGTGTGTGTATATATATATATCTAGATATGTGTGTGTATATATATATA
>JAHUTJ010027485.1:0-10893 GCA_036250325.1 Characodon lateralis
ACAGACTCTTTGAAACTCTCCCCTCTGGCAGGAGGCTGCGGTCCATCCGGACCAAAACCTCACGCCACAAGAACAGTTTTTTCCCATCTGCCACCAGCCTTGTTAACAAAGCCCGGAAACCACCCTGTTGTTTGATGTTGTTTATTCAATCACTCGTGTGTTGCATATCCCTGTGTGATATGCAACACAAAAAATTCCTGCTGCTTTAGCAATTTGAATAATAACCTGAATCTGGCTTCATTGTTTTATAACTGGGATCAAATTGGAATGTATATAATTAACCTTGAAATTGTCTACATTATTGTATTGAAGTGACTGCCTATTTCTGGACATAAACTGGGTCAGTTTGTCTTGTGAAGTGCCTTGAGATGAAATGTGTTGTGAATGGATGCTGTTTAAATAAACTGCATTGAACCTAAATTAAATGAATAGTTTTGCAACAAAAAGATAATTTCTAGTAACTATAATCCGGTATTTACTGGCATAATGTGGAGTGTGTTCTTACAAAACAATGTAGTGAACAGCCTAGAGGAAAAAAAAAGCTTTGTGCAACATCATTCTATTGACAGAGATGATTGGGAAACATTTAAGAAAGCTACCAGTGTTTCTAGGAATGGACATCCCAGCATATTAACCCCAAGGTAGGTTCATTCAACACTCTTCAACCTTCAAAATACCAAGAACTCTATATCGAATACCTGAGAATATTAGCATGTTAAGAAATAGTTATTCTAACTTCTTAAATTGGAAAATGGCCAAACAAATATGAGCTAAAGTAGTTTTGTTGCTTCCTGAAACAAAAATAAACTTAGTACTGTGTAAGATATTTATAATTCAAAAGGAGAAGATGCATTTTTGCTGTGGTTAACCATGTACAGAAAAAAAAGGTTTAATTGTTACAGATCACACCTTCGATGTAACACAATTCCTGCTCAAAACACACACATACAAACTTGGCCTAACGTGGGTTGCCGGTGTGTGGTTAGATCCTCGCTGCAGTCAGACAGCATGATGAAGTGTGCAGAGGCCAGAAGAGAATGGAAAGTGCTTCCTGAGCAGTGATGTGTGACAGGAGATATGAGAGAACTGGTGCAGGGTCAGCCACTGCTGACAGCCACCACACCTCCTGACATCCACCCAATACCCTGGGAGTTGTGCTCAGCAGATATGGGTCAGTGGAGCCTTGAGATGTGTGGGTTCATCACATCCGAGTGTGTGATAATCATTTAGTTGGTGTGTGTGTGTGTCTCTCTCTGCTTGTGTCCACGCTATAAGATTTCTTGAGGAGTAGCTGGGCCCACCCAGGTAGTCCTGAGTTGTGGGTTGTAGATTCAGATCGTTTAGGCAATGAACAGGTAACCGAAACCTTAACACCCGTTGCCTGCAGCTGCTTCATCTCCTCCCTCAGGAACCTAGCCCCTCTCTTACATGCTTTGTGCTTTGTTTTCTCCCTGCAAAACATTAGCACTATAATGACCTCAGAGAAACCTGAGTCCGTCAGAACCTAACAGAGTGGGACGAAGGGGAAAAAGAGGAAATAGCATCTAAACCTTGTGTAAAATGTGTAATAAATTTCACCTGATAAATGGGGCTTGCAAATACATTTTTTAAGCAGCTACTTGGCTTGATCATTTTTCAAAAATATCCCTCCATTAAGGCTGAGGCAGTTGAAAGGGAGAAGGGGACAGCATGTAATAATGGGCTGTCATTTTTCATCAACATTCCTGACAATGCATGACCCAGACTGGAGCCAGAACACTGAGGGAGGTGACATGGCGCACAGAACTGCATCGCGTAGGTCAGAAGGTCGAACAGCGCTGTGATTACTGGGATCAGGCAACGTTAATACATGCAGGCGTGTATGACGGGAGGTATTTTGTTAAAAGCGATGGTCGAGAAGTTTATGGAAGGTAGGACATTTTTTCTGTGCACTATCCGAATGCATTTTGTAAGAGAAACTCAAGCACATAAGAACTTTTGCTGAAGTCTCGGTGATGAGGATTTCTTCACTGTTCAAACTCTTAAAGTTCACCCCAAACCCACTCCCATGGCTCCTTGCTCAAATTAGATCCCCAGGTCTAATCAGAGGCAGCTTGGCACTGTGGGTGGAAACTAGCCACAAACCTCATCTTCAAATGACTGTTGGTTGCTGACAAAAACCCCCTTTATTGTGTTGACTGGGCAGGATGGATGGCTATATGAGGCTTTCTCAGTTCCCTTGACCACATAATGGAAAATAGGTGGAGGACCACACAACAATAATTGATTTCCAACACAGTGGCTGACCTAAACTCTGATTCAAAATTTAAAAAACATATTGCAATAATATTTTATAAAATAACAATGTCTAAGGCTATACAATAAAATGCCCTAAACATGAAGACAAGTGCAAATAAATTTAATTTGATTTGTTTATACAAATTCAATTCACAAAAAATGTTATATCAAGACACTTTACAAGACAAACAGATCCTGTTTATATACAAAGCTATATAGTCCAAGATTCAAAGCTCAGCACACACAATCCACACTGGACGGATCCATATCTAGGTCAAAAGTAAGCCTGAATTCTTTAATAAATTCATCAAAAGAACAACGGAACTGGCTACAGTTGGAAAATTTAACTTCAGCCCAACGAAGTGCCCTGCCAGTCAGCAATCCTAAAATGTAGGAAATCTTCCCATCATCATGGGGGAAGCTCTGTGGTGACCGATTAAAAACTAAGGTACATAGTAAAAGGAAGCCCCAACAACTTCCGACCTCCCCCGAAAACTTTATGGGGCTCGGGGAAGAGACGTCCCGGCTAAACGGAAGCGGCTGCGTGACGGCTGGCTCAGCAGCGCCCCCCCCTGGGTTTAACTTGGTCCAGGTTCGGTAATGAGGTCTCTCCGCAAGGAACGAGGCTGGATCAGGCACCTGGATCAAAACTAGAGAGTTAGTTTCTTCAAGTTGCAAGGTGAGACAAGATTGGGCCAGATGGTTGTACTGCATTTGGCAAAACACTCAGGCAAATATGCTGGCAATCCGTCCTCTTTATACTGCTCCAGCTGATCACCGAAACAAGCCGCACCTGTCACACCCACGAATAACTGACTCCGGCCACACCTAGTGGTGAAAGATGGTTAGTATCAGCCAGGCTCGATCCAGACCCTGACAGTTACATTTGATGGAGAGACAATTATGGTGTGGGACTGTTTTTCAGGAGTTGGTCTTGGCCCTTTAGTTACACTGTCAGGAAATCTTAATGCTTCAGCATAGTGCTTCCAACTTTGAGGGGACAGTTTAGATCTAGCTCCTTCCTGTTCCAACATAACTATGCACCAGCATACAAAGCTAGGTCCATCAAGGTAGGAATGAGGAAGTGAGTGTGAAGGCAGATGAGGGTATACTTTTGCCAAAATAGTGTATTTTACAAGCAAGTGGAAAATAGCAACATCATGACTGCCTTCGCCCTGAATAATAATTTTTTTTATTTGCCATCCAGGCAAATTTGAATAGTTGTGGAGGTCATGGAGTCTGTGGGGGCTAAAGAAGGTCAAGCATTGCAGGTAACCATCACTATTTAAGTTTTTCTAGCTTGACTGAGTGGACCAGTCAACCAACTGAAGTATTCTGGGTTTTCACCTGGGTATAGCTCTAATCTATTCCTATATCCTTCCCTTTTTCCTCAATGCAACCTTAAAATTAGATAGAAATTGACCAACAATACACCCTAGGCCACTGGAAAAAACACAAAAAAAGAAACCAACAGCAATTTTTATGTAATCTTAGCTCTGGCAGGCCATCGTGATTATCACTTTGTGTGGAAGCATTAATTTTGCTTCTAGTTGTAAGACAGAAAGAAGCCTGATCCCCTTATTACAGCAGTAATGATAGATTACTCTGGCTGAGAATGAGTGATTGGCCTGCTGCTTTGCTACCTACACCACTGATGTTAGAGCAAATGGGTCCCTTTTTAAAACTTGTGAAGGGTAAAACTGGGGCCATAGCTAGTCATTACAGCACTAGCTCATAGTCTAATTTTGGTCATGCTTTAGTGGCTTTAAATAGGTGTATGGACAGTTGCTTTGGTTTCCCACATGCAAGTGTCTTTGTAAAAAGGAAGCAAACATGCCAATATTATGTTATTTCCAACCAAGGAATAGGTGAAATAATACTGTGAGGCATAACCTGATCCCATTATTTAATCGATCCTTTAAAATGTGATTTGTTGTGGAGTAAGAAACATTGTGTGAAAAATAATTTATACCACAAAGAGTAAGATGTTGCATCGACTGACTAAATGGTCCCCTTTCCATTAAAAAAAAACTTAATGTTACAGGAATATCACTGTCTCTGCTACTAACTCCTCACACAGCTGTTCAAACATTACACAGTCAATTGACCCATACTTTAGGAAAACACTCTGTTTTGGCAGCATGTGCTACAATAATGTGTAAGGCAGCACATTAATGTCCGTCATAACTCACAGGACACTGAGGACCTGTTGAGACAGGCTTCAAACTCAAACACAGTGTGAGAATATTTGCATGTATGACACAAACCTAAACAGACAGCTGTTCACACCAGGCCACTGGACACAGGACTGGTTCCAGAGATTCTGGCCCTCCTCAGAGTAGTTGTTTCATCTGTTGAGGAGGTCCAGAAATCAGAGGCACTGAGAGAAGGGGGGAGAGGAGTAAAGTCACTTACGGGGCCAATGTCAGGGGCCAAAAATAGCGGAGAACGCTTCTCACCCTCTCTCTCTATGACTCAACTGCTGTGCAGTAATTAAAAGGAGAGGGTTTGCCACCATTGTGGCTTGAGTCCTGTCCTACGTGGTTGGTGACAGGGCCCCAAGCAAACAATCCTTAAAGAGTGAACAAGCGGCAAGGAAGAAAGGGAGGGGGCTAAGAACGGAAGAGTAAGAGAGCAGGAACGGGTGGATATGTCACACTTGGATCCAAGTAGGATTACCAAATCCTTCCAAAGAGCAGAATGAAGCAAAGAGGAGGGAGGAGGGAACCAAAATGACAAGAGGTGAGACAGAGGAAAGAGACAAGACAAACAAAAACGCTCTCATTGCCTGGATGTACATCCATACTGCATTTTCCCCTCAAGTTTCCAATGCGGAGGGTGGAACTCCCTAGTTTTCCTTCTTACTTTACAAGAGCTTAGATTTGTGAAGCAGTAAATTCAGACAGAAATCGGTAGTCTGCTATATTAAGTAAACATGGTCCCTGGATGGTGAATTACACTGCTTGCACATCAGTTAACTCACATCCATTTTCAGTGCAAACAAAAAGGTTAATTGACCTATCTGCACAGCCCCTCTGGACTGATTATTGTTTTTGTAACCTCTGGATGTTTTCAAAGAGTGTTTTTTTTCCTTTTCCCACCCCAATGATTCATCTCTAGGTCTGGTGTTGTGAATGTATTTATGTGTATTACATACAGCACCTAGCTAAAATTAGACAAACACAAAGTAGTGCATAAGGAAAACATAGCTGGAGTTCAACATTTTATTTTACCAATACAAATTTGAGGGTGGTGTACATTCGTATTCGTCCTGACTCAACACACTGTAGCCCCTATTTTTGGGGTACATCTCTGAGAGCTTTGCACACTAAAACCTGCATATATCTAAATTTTTTCTTTATAAAATTGCTTATGGTCAGTCTCATTGGATGGTGGCATTCATAGACACCACTTTTAAAAGTCTGGACTTTGACCACATCTTTACAATGCATCTTCCCATTAATTTTGTCCAGCTTGCATGTCCCTGCTGAAGCAAACGATCCCTACATTATGATTCTGCCATTTGTCTTCGTGTTTCGGTCTCATATCAACAAAGCAGTCACCTCAACATGCTTGCTGTGTTTCTACCATGGCTTCTGGTAAAGATAAATTAAAATTCAGTAACATATGTTTCATTTTTATAGTTTTAACACAATGTAGTCAAATTCAAAGGCCAACATTTGAGAAGTGCATTACCAACAGTTTCTCTGCAAACAGATGCTCCCACCTGAGTTGTGGATCTCTGCAGCTCCTCCAGAGTTACCATGGACCTCTTGGCTGCTTCTCTGATTGATGCTATATCTGTCCAGCCAGCCAGTTTAGGTGGACAGTCAAGTCTTATGTTTCCAGTTGTGACAAGCTCTTTCTATTCCCCGATTACAGATTAAACAGAGCTCTGTGAGATGTTCAAAGCTTGGAATATTGTTTTATTGTAACGTCTGGTAAAGAAGACCCGATAACTCAACCAGGACGTTTATTAAAAATCTGTAACTGGTGGGATCAACAGACTGGTCACAGTTAAGTTAACTGAACTGTAGCAGGGTGCTACTAACCTCTTGATGAATCAGCTGCTAGACCTCTGAATGCATGAACCTTAGAGTAGGTGGTTTTTCTGCACCACTCGTCTAATGACAAATCCTCTCGAACGGGGAAGATGCAGACAGAAGGCAGGCGAGGGTCAGAAACAGAGGCAGGCATTGAGTATATCAGGCATGGGGCGAGCTGAGGGCAAAGGTCGAAATCAGTGTCCATGATCCGTATCCAGAATGCAGAGATAAATGTGGAGTCCAACAGGGGCAAGGCAGAACAACAAAATCCAGAGGACAGAAACAAGCTCATAACTAGGAGATCAAAAATTGGCAAGGAAGTGCCGCTGGACAGCTACACACAGAACTGTTATCAATAATCTGGCAATGTGTCTGTGGCTGGAGGGAGCTTAAATAGAGCAGATCACATGTGAGAGGCAGCATAGCATTAAGCAGGCACAGGTGGGCTGAATAATCTGTTTACTGCCTGACGTGTTTGCAGGAATGGAAACAAACAGACTGAAATATTTCATTAATAACCTGTCTCCCTTTAAACTTCTCAGCTTTATGTCTGATCTGGGACCTGTCTTCGTGATGCTGTTGATCACTAATGTTGTTTAACAAACCTCTGAGACCTTCTCAGAATAGCTGGATTTTTTTATTTAGTATAAGGCAATTAACAAGTCGCACTGGATTTTACCTAATGGAATAATGGGAGGTCAATACATACTGCATGCATGTCACACATTTGAGATTTGTATTTGTAAAAATGTTAAAAACTATGTATCCTGTTCACAATTATGAACTTTTTCTTTCCAAGCCACTGTAAAAATTCAGAAGAACGAGAGGCAGATTGACATACATGTTGATATGTTCAGCTGTGGAGCGCTGGGATGCTTGAAGTGATTAAAATGAACATTGCTGGCCTTTTAATAAGTTCTGTCAGAGGAATTTTCAGGGATCAAAGACAAATATTAGTTCCTGTTCTTGGCCAGACGGGGGTTGAAGGGGGGTTGTCATTCCAGACACGGTGAGCATACCCATTTTGTCGGCCCGTGGGCGTAGGTTTAGGTTGTGTTGGGTGAAATCATTATTCACTGCACACCCTGAGCCCGGGGTTGACAGAGAAGCTTGTGTCACACCCACTGCGCACTGATCGTTGTGTAATCCCTCCTGGGTTACTGGAATGAGCTTGTAATGATGACTGGTTTGATAGGGTTTCACTCTCTGACACACATACATAGACACTCAGGAGACATTCATGCAGACGCAGACAAAAACCTGCTGGGATGTAAGGGATACTACCACACAGAGTATTTTGTACAGATCAGTAGAAAAAAAATATTTCAGGCTTATAAATTGTTAAATATCAGTGCAGGGTTAAAGCAAAGATTTTCTCATACTAATTCTGTATAAAGTGCTCCAAAACGTATATACATGTTTGGGAAATATTGAGACAGAAGTGCAAATACACTACACACAGCAACAGTATATGAGCTGACCAGTTATTGACCAAGCTAATGAACTAGAGAGCAGGCAGGAAACTCTTGCACTGCATTGTGAGGACCCATAAACTGTACAGATTATTCAAATGACTGTGTCAAATGGGGATATTGAACAGACTTTGCTGTTTCATCAACCTTTACAACATGTTTCTAATATTTTTTTATGTTCTGATATTTAAGTAACTTGAATCAGCCTTAGATTCGCATTAGATTTGTCATGGCAACTGTTAACTATAGGGAACATGTTTAGCATCTAACCAGCAGTGCTAAAAGCTGCACTAGTGTTTAATAATAAAATGTCCATTGTCTTGTGGAATTAGGATTCTTAAATTATTTAATATTTATTGAAATAATGTTCGGTTGGGGGTTCTGTTGTGAGCGCGGTGCTCAGTGGTGTCTGACTTGTTGTGCTTGTGGGCGGGGACTGGGGTAGCGTTGCGCGGAGCCCTTGCCTTGCTGTTGCGGCACGCTGTGTGGTGGGGGCAGGATGCAGCAGGGGTGCTTGGAGCCAGGCTGTGTGTGGAGCTTGCGCTGTGTGGGTGTGGCTTCGTCGGCTTTTCTGGGATGGAGCTCACCTATGGGGGTGTGCCCCTGTGCTGTGGGGAGGGGATTCATGGCGTTTGGGTTCTGGGGCATATGTTCGATATCTGTGTCTTGGTTAAGGGTGGCCCCGCGGGGAAATTCATGATGGGGTTCATTGGGGGTGGGGGGCTCATGGGGTTAGTATCAGAATTCATTGGGGGGTTGGGAGCTTTTCATCCTGTGGCAGCTCTTTTGTACATGGCCCCCTCTCCGGATGAGGATGGGGGTCGTTGGGGACTGGGGTCGAAGCGGGGGTTTGGGTCTGGGCCAGCCCAGGTTAGCCCAGCCCAGGTTCAGGTGCTGGGGCAGTCAGTCTGTCTCCACCCCCAGAGGGAAGGGGACAACCTCTTGGGTCCGGAGGCTGGTTGCCCCAATGGGGTATCGGCACCTGGACCTGGGAGTATAGAGTATTTATGGGGAGTGTGAGTGAGTGTACGACGTCCATTGTTGTTTGTCTTTATGTTGGGTGTGAGTGTTTTTATGTGTACGCCTGAGGGTGGGAATGTGTGATTGTGACTGTGTGTTTTTTCTGTCAGGTTGAGTCTTGGACTGCTCCCTCTTCTGGATCAGTTTAGGTCCCAAATAGGCCCCATCAAATGTGGGGCCTATCTCCTCCCCACCACACAACCTGCCGGTGGTCTGTGACTCTTCCCGCTGGTGTACCTGTGGTTCTCGGTGTCCGGGGATGGGTGTCCCAGTGGTGGCACACACCAAGTGTGCGGCTTACAGGGGCCTGGACCTCTGGGCTCTGTCGGGCCTCTGCTTGGAGAGTGATATGTTCCGGGGTCTCGGGTTTCTGGGTCCATGGGTGGATCTGCTGGGGCTTAGACGGTTGGCGGCGGGGCCTGTGGGCTCGTCGCTGCTGCTCCCTGGGGCTTCTGCACTGTGGCTGCTGGGTAATTCCCCTGGGACTCTCCCATGCTCTTCTCTGGGGGGTTGCGGTTGTCCCGGCGGTGGTCCTTCTGTGGTTCTGGTGCTCTGGGGGTCCTTTGGATGTCTATGGCTCGGATCTTCTCTGTATCTCTCCTGCGTACAGGGGGGCAGGTCTGTGACTCCTCACACTCGCTATTGCATATTTTTATGGAAAAACCTTGTAAACCCAAGCTCCCTCACACTCAGACCCACAGGTGTTTAGATTCAGGTGTTAACAGATACACAAATGTTCTACATTGGGCCACATTTACCACTAAATACATCTTGCATTCATAAGTACCATGCACTTTTTGGTAAAAAACCTGTCAATATGAATGTTTCTGCTGGTGTGGAAGCAAGCAGGGTGTTATCCTTCTATCTCTCCTTCATTCTTTTCTCCTTCTCTCCCCTTTTCCTTTTTGCTCCACCTCTCTCAGTTTTGTGCTTCTTATTTTTTTCCTTTTCGTTTCTGTCTCCGTGTCCGTAACAATTAAATTAATTCCAAAGCAGTTTCTAATAGTTTCTTTTACAAATATGAAGCTGAGCTTTAAAGCGTTAGCTATAATGCTCCACTTGTGAAAGTTGGCCTTTTTCTTGGCACTCAGACAGCAATTCAGAGCACTGCTCTGCTGGGCAGGACACGGTTAAAAAAAGAAAAAAAGAAAAAAATTATGTTCGGTCTGTCATGTATTGTCCTTCGAATACCAGCCCAATATGGCCGTGATATTAGAACAATAGATGAATGAATGATTTGAGCACTGGCATTCTACTCTGTACACATATGGAATAAATTCACAATAACTTCTCTCCAAAATAAAGGAACAAGGCCCCTCCTTGAACTACCACCTTAAGGTAGTGGAGGGATTTGAGTGCTTGATTGATCCTAGTGGGCATGTGGGCATTTAAGCCTCAGGGCATGTTCCCTGAGGCTTAAATGCCCCTGGTAGGGTCTCCCATGGCAAACAGTTCTCTGGGTGATGGGTCAGACAAAGAGCAGTTCAAGAAACCTTCATGAGGACCACACAATCGAGGCACGTGACGTCGCCCGGTACGGCAGAGACAGGGTCCCACCCTGAAGCCAGGCCTGGGGTCGGGACTCATTGGAGAACACCTGGTGGCTGGGTTGCTCCTCGTGGAACCTGGCCGGGCCAAGCCCGAATGAGAGACGCGAGGCCGTCCCCCAGTGGGCCCACCACCTGCAGGGGAACCATTGAGGGACTGGTGCAAAGACGATTGGGCACCGGACGAAGGAGGATACCTCAGTGGCCCAATCTCTGGATTCTTAGGCTGGCTTTAGGAAACTGGAATGTCACCTTGCTGGAGGGTTCGCCTGAGCTACCGTGGGAGGTCCAGAGATATTGACTAGAAATCGTCGGGCTCACCTTTACGCACAGCATGGGCTCTGGAACCCATCTCGAGAGGGACTGTGCCCTCTTCTACTCTGGAGTGGCCCACGGGGAGAGGCAGTGAACTGGGGTTGGTTTGCTTGTTGCCCTCAAGCTCAGCTATCTCGTGTTGGGGTCTCCCTGCGCCTTTGGGTTGGGGACAGGTCTCTGACTGTCGTTTCGGCCTATGGGCCGAGCGGTAGTGTG
>JAHUTJ010027487.1:0-10885 GCA_036250325.1 Characodon lateralis
ATGTTTATGTTTGAGAACCAAGGATTATCTTGAAGAATCTGGAAGTGAAGTTAAGTTAGTCTTGGAACCAACTTAGGAAATAATCAGCAACATTTAGACAACCCTTCACAATGCATGATCAGATAAAATAATATTTTAATAAAATAATATTTTAAAGAATGGTCTGCTGAATAAAACCAACCTTCTAGATGCCTAATTCTCAACGGTGTCTAATTAGCTGCCTTCATTTATTCAAATAATATTTGAAGAAATATTAATAAGGGGATATTTTGGAAACAAGCCAAATCTTTCTGGAGAAATGGGCTTAATGGTGTTTACTTAGTTATCAAATCTAGTAAATGATGTTCAAGGACTATTATTCACTAGCTTGAAAACTAACAACCTTTCTGTTAAATAGTCTTTAGCAGCAAGCACGTGTCCTTACCGGTTAGCAGTTGAGCTAACAAAGAAGCGGATAGCTTAGCACCAGAAACAAACATATACCTTTAAAATACATCGGTTAATATAAGGGTTAAAATGCATAAGCGCGGATGGCACGTTATGAGCAATCTTCTGTGTTTAAAATCACCCTTCAAGTAAAGTTTGACTTAACTTAAAAACACACAAACACAGAACACAAACAGGGCACGTGTGCTGCAGATAGCCTGCTAGCACACGTGATAGCCGAATTTCACAAAAACAAAACCAAACTTCATAAATGAAAACGTTCAGATTATTTCATCCTAACTGTTAATCTGCCCAAACCTAAACTCTGACCATGGTGAGAAAATGTTGTCCAAGGGACGATGAAGTTTGAAGAAGGTATCCACAGTGAACAAAGGGTTAGCTTCCCACTAACCTCCTCAGCTTCTCACGATCAGAAGGTGCGTTCGTTCTGTGAACAAAAGGGTTAGCTCCGGAGCTGTAGCTGGGCGGCCCGTCCTGTCCACTGCGGTCTCTGCGGTCTTCCTTCCAGACTGGGAGACCGCGTCTTTGCAGGGGCTTCTCTCGAACACTGTTTGACTCTGCGAGGGCTCGGAGAGACAGTCAAGCAATGCTTGTACCTTAATTAACCCCGTTCATGAAGGAAAATACCGGATACATAGACAGTCTTTCATTCGTACATAACTTTGCATATGATCAATGATTGTATGACACCCTTGGATCCAGTTGAAGAGTTTATGTCTGTTTGCCAGCAAAGAGACATCAGCGCGCTTTCCTCCCATATCCGGTCCCTCTGGGAGGCCGTGTGGAAGAGGGCGGATGTAGCAACAGCTGTGCTTTTATTTGGGTAGTGGCGTCACAGGAAGTCCGCAGTTATCCCGTTTCCTGGCTGTGTCAGAAGAAGGTTAATGCACTTTATTTTGAAAGTTCCAGAAAAGTCCGTACCGGAGTTTAATGTTGAAATCCATGGCTGTGGGTCCCAACAACCCATTCTTTTTGGGTGATGTCTCAGGAAGAGCAGATGGTCTGCTCGTAGATAACTTTGTTACCTCTGCCCGAGGAGGGTCTAGGGCCATAAAGCACAAACTCTTTTAAGTTGAGATAACACCCACATACTCTTTAAATACTGTGTGTAAATGTTGACACCACACTGAACCCAAAGACAGATGACTATGATGACACAGAAAAGGTTTATTTTACCGAGCAACAAAATAAAGACCACTACTCCTACGGTGACATGTTGTAAATGAAAATATCTTTGACGCCTGAGTGTACTCATAATTGTACTTCATAAAATGACCTTATAACAGAAAATCGAAAAAATTTGCTATTTAAGTGAAATGAGAAAAAGTATAATGATGACATGAACAAGGCTTGTTTTAATTCTTTTACTTTTATTACATTTTTTTTTTTTTTATTTATTACATTGTTTTATTATTATTGTACTCTACCATGGTTGATGGTTACCTTGGGCGGAGGGGCGTGTGAGTATTTTTCCCACAATATAATCTGCTCTCTGTCCGCGGGTTTTTGGCTCACATAGTGTTTTCTTCTACATGTATCTAATCGTGACTTTATTCGTGATAAAAAAGGAGAGACTGTTAGGGTTTGAAAACTTTTGTATTGTTTATCACTCATGTCTGTACAAAGTGCTTTTCCCTCCCACATGCCACAGAAAGGGAGATGGGGGAGAGGAGTGAGTTATGCCACTATCAGCAACATCTGGGGTCTGCTTGTACCAGTCCCCACTCCCTCTCTGTTTAAAAGCAACCCCTCCCCGTATGTATATAAATAAAGAGAAAGGGTGCCAACACTTTGTAGTTCTTACTGCGGAGAGCAGGCTACCTCTTGCGCAAGAAAAACAGAGACCCTGTGTAATTACTTCTTTCCTCTGAGTTTGACTAATTAATACCTAACAGTGAGTTTCTTGGGTAATGGGATAATAGTGGAACGTTTGAAGCATGACAGAACCTCACGCAGCTCCAGTGACTTGTTGAAGATCTGAGTGAAAATAGGTGCTAGTTGGTCAGCGCAGACAGTCAGGCATGATGGTGAGATATTATCAGGTCCTAAGGCCCTCCTTGGCTGTTTTATATCTTCCTCTGAGATCCACCTGTTAAGTCCGGCTGTTAGGGTTTGCGAGATATTGGACCCCAGAATGCAGACGAGCAGGCATCGTGATGGTAAGTGCAAAAAATGTAATAACAAAAACTCACTCACTACAGGAGGCAGGAACAAAACAACAAACGGGCAGGCATGAGCAAAAAAACACAAGACATGATCTGTGAACAAGACATGAGCATGAGAACAAGACAAGAACATGAGAAGGACATGATCATGAGAATCAGAAATGTTTCCGCGATGACTAACTAAACAGGTGTGTTTAAATGGAGCATGGTACAGGTGGAAAACAAAATTGATTAACATGGTGCAGGTGAACCAAATAAACTTAATTGACATACAGAACAAAACGTGGCTGCGGCAAAAACAGACTCTAATATACAAACAAAACATGAACAAGACTAAAACATGACCAGAAAAATAATAAACAAAAGCATGATTCAAAACTTGAGCAGTGAAAAACATAAAAAACCAGAAACCAAAAACCAAACTACCCCAAATCATAACACCGGCTGGCCTGCCGGCAGGACGAAAACAGTGACGTACGTCTTTGCCGTCTCTGAAAGTAGGTGAAACGCCAAAATGTTTTTTTTCTAAACCCCTTGCAAGATGAGTCTTTAATGTTTCTAAAACGAGTCGCCAACTTAGTTTTTGACAAATATGTTCGGTTTTGCAGCAATTTAGAAACACAAGATGCCATTTAAAGATCCACCGGAAGTTGCTGATTAAACCAGAAAAATGTTACATTAAACACACATGTTGTTGCCACACACCCCACGGCTGGTATCATTGAAAACTACAGACTCTCCCCTTTCCAACGGGGTATCATGTGACTTTCTGAGACATAGTCCGGTAAGGCAATGTCCGTGCCGACTGGCTGAACCGGGAACCCCTTTAGCGCACTTTACTCAAATACCTATGGACACGTAGAGAGTATTTGGGGGCCCTGAACCAGGACAATATAATGGCAGAAGAATAAAATTAAAAACACCAGTCCAGGAGGCAGCAACTTGTTCCAGCAAATTGAGGACAGAGACTGAGTTACACTGTGACATGACTAAGAATTTAATTGATGTTTCTCCATACTTCTGTGTTATAACCTCAAGTTTTGTCTTTATTTAGTTTTAATGTTTTCATGTTATCACCTTTAATGAGGTTCTGAACTGTTTTAATCTGTTTATATACTCTGATTGAATGAAAGCATCAACTTTGGTGAAATTCTGCTCCTGAGGTTTAACATGACCAATGTTTTCTGTTTATATATATTTTGATAAAAGAAATGATGGAACAGGACCGGATTGGCATTAAAGGTCCCTCAAATAGATGATAATGATACTTATTAGATGCAATACAGGGACTTCTTGCTCAGATTGGCCGAGAGTGAGATTTCTCTGAGACCTTCAGACGTTTTCTCCTAGCTTTTAGGAGGGGTGGATTTTTCGATTGAAAGGGCTTAAGCTGACCTTTGAGTCGCCTCCCGCAACTCAGTATGTGGTCTGAAGGACATGGATGTTTGTCCATAACGGTGAACTATATGGCTGGAGAGTAGATGACTTTGGTCTAATTTGCAAATAGGTTTAGTTTACCTGGTCTAACAGTTAAAATAATGTGTGCATAGAAACTTATATAGGATCCTAATTAATTAGTTGAACCCAAAATTGAAGATCTAAACCAGAGCAATCATCTTGGGTTGCTTGATTTCTGTAAATCATTTTCTTTATTATTCTTTATATTCATTCACAGTTTTATTTCATTTACTCACTTTAAGTATATTACATATATATTGTTATACTTATGTATTACATGTTAAGACTGTATACATGTGAAAGAAAATTCCCTCTCAGCTGATAGGTTTTCACTTATTAAGGGCAGATGTTTGGAGGCATTTTACTTTATTAATTGTGTTCCTGGTATAGGAGAGCCTGTTCCTGCCAAAAAATAAAATAATAGCTTTGTTTTGTCCAACACTGCAAGTAAGCTGTCCAAGTATTACTCGGACATGGCAGAAGTAGAAGATTAATGAAGTTGTTACGGTAAAACAGTCATGTAGGCTAGTTTAATATCTTGCAGATGTGGTGTTATTCACATTTTTCTGGGAATCTCTGCTAAGAATCCATAGTTATGTTTGCCAGTGGATTTGCAGTTAGAAAGTTATATTGGATTTGTTAAGAATTCCACATACACACTAATGTGAGGAATCTCAATAAAAACTCCCTGTATGTATCTGAAAGTTGGGAGTTTGTGATAAAGATGTTGTGCACAGAATTCGTAATAAAAGTCCCCCATGCAGACTGGGAAGAGAGAACTGTAGTATCCCCAGTTGAAAAGATGGTCTCCCAAACTGATGGTTCACAATCCCTTTATTAAACAGCCTTGCATGTGAACACACCGTAAGAGCTACGAAATATACAGAACAAAAAATATCATTTAGGTAATTTAAACAGTTTGTTGCCTTTAACCCTTTGGCTTATTTATTAACCATACATTATCTTTTACCTTGAATTATTAAATCCTTTTTATTCATGACAATCTCTACATTGAGTGCTATTACCATGCATCTACCGTGTATATTTAATAAACCGTTTGTAACATTAACTTTTATACCTTTCATGTACCATAAATAAAGTAAAATAGATCATATTGCAAATGTCTGTGACTTAACATAACATGTAACATTGATGAGTGTAAACCTTTGCATTGTTTGCAAGGCATGACTAAATCCCCTTTATCAGTGGCTCAATTTGGTCCACCCGGAATGGCTCCGCACGTCTTGTGTAGCATTTCCTTAGGGAACACCTCCTGGAAGTGCGGCTGTTAAGCATCATGTGTCGTTCTGCATAACCGCGACCAAAACACATGGCGATGGTAATGCACCAATACGTTGTTTGGCAACTGACAATATAACTACAAAGAAGAGAAGAAGAAGACCAAAACATGTTAGAGACACGAGAAGAAGACAGGACTCTGTTCGTGCTTTTGCTGTTTATTAGCTTGATTGTGATTCTTTTGCTTCCTTTTCTAATCTGCCTAGTCCTGGTTTTCATTCAGTTTAAATGGTCTCAGACTCTTTATTTGTTGTGGACTGTCAACGGAGGCTGTACGACTGTCGGTGGAGACATGAAATAATGCTGTTAAACGCTGTAAAACAGAGGTGATGTTAATAAATGGTTGCTCAAAAATATCCACCCTTCCCTCGCTGGTTTCTTCAGGACATGAGCTAAACAGGTTTTTCACTGTGGCTGGTTTGCCATGTAAAGCATCATGTGTTCACTGTCGGTTGCCTTCTTTGAAAATCCACGTAATTTACAGCATCACTGCAATAATTGAAGCCGTTACATGATGCCGTTTTTAGTTGAATTTATAGAGTAAATCTGTAAATAAAAACCTCACCTATGGTCATTTGAATACATAGAGACCACCTGTGATAATGTTTACGGCTTTGCTGCTCTGTTAAACATATTTAATATACTATGTCCAAAACAAACGTTCACAGGGTAGCTTTTTTCACTTGACTGTGTTTCAGTGCATTTAACCTGACAGTATATAATTGTATAAGACACATAAGGTCATGCAAATTACACTGAATCCAACGGAATATTCTGTAGCTCTTCTGCTTGCCATATCACTTACTTTTTTCATATTATTGTTCAGCGATCATATGCAATGTGTGTCAAATGTATAATGGATATAAGAAAAAATGGGTTTGTTAAAATGCACAGTAGTTCCAAACAACAGAAATCCTTTTTCCCTTAAATAAACAATCCAAAGATTCCTTCTTTTTCTTTCAAGTAAAGGTGACACAGAGCCAAATAAACACGCTATTTTTATTAATCACTCCAAACAACAAAAGTCTTTTTTTTTTTTTTTACTGCTGTTTTCCTCTACGGATGGTTGTTTCTACCTGAAGGTGTCTACTCTAGCTCAGCGTTGTCTGTGTCAGTCATATCAGCGGTTTTTCTTTTCACCAAGTAAAGTGATAAAATAAATAAATGTTATATTCGTAAAACATACATCATTGTAAACAGAGAGATGTAACTGGACTGTGCTCACCTGAATGGCTGGCTGGAAGGCAGAAGAAGACAGTTTCCCCCAAAACCAAGACATAGAGACAAATAAAAAATAAATTAATTAATAAATAAAAGTTAGCATTGGAAGGGGGGAAGCTTAGATAAATAAAATAAAAACGTAAATAAAATGAAGAGCATAGCCAGGGTCCACCTGACCTCCCTCTAAGAAAGCGGGGAGAAGTAAAAAAATAAATAAATAAATAAAAAGAAAAGAAAAGCATAGCTGGAGTCCACACAGAATATGCTGATACACCGGAACAAACGGCAATCCTTCGCCTTCCCATCAAGTTTAACAATACCTATAAATTTAATATAATACTGCTTAATACACTGAGAATATGTCAACTGTACTGAAGGCACACAGCCAACATTCTTGTTGGCCTTGCTACCTTTTTCGCCACATATGTGTTTAACTTAGAGCGCCAGGAGGAGGAAGTGTGCATAGTGGGGTTCATTCAGAGGTAACGGATAAATTGTATATTTTCTTGTGAAAATATGTGACTTTGAAAACTTAATGTCTGCCCAAATTAGAGTGAATTTTCCTTAATCAAGGTATTTTTTTTTTCTCAGTCAGTTCATTGGCATTAACCCTGAAAGAAGAACCAAAAACCCAAAGGGACGGGTCAAATCAAAACAAACTGGCCAGCTGTTGCAGAAGAGGCGTGCTCATGTCAACCCTCATGTGTCCACTCTTATGTGCAAGTTAGTAGACTTCCAATGGAACTTCTGATGTGGTAGGTTTTACTTGATATGGTCACTCTTCGCCTTTCGTTGTCTTTCGCACTTCCTCTCTTCTCTGTCCTGTAAAAGTATTTTCCACCCTGGTCCTGAAGGCATTCTGTCCTAGATTTTCTACATGTTTCCCTTCTTCAGCACAGCGGATTTCAGTTATCTGACAGATTAATAGTCTCTTGCTGAACCACAATGATCTGAATATGGGGTAAAGCAGGAAAAATTCTGCTATATGTAGGACAATGGCCTTGAGGCTCAGATGACAGAAATCTATCACTCAATTACATCTTTAAGAAGGAAACGAGAAGCTGAAACATAAATCCTGCCTTAGGTTTATATTTTTAGTTCTTGGGAAAAAAAAATCGAACCTAATGACATGGTTGACTCCCATTATTCATAAATTGTATCATTGTGTTGTGATTCTGCTACATTTCATGAAATATCTTTTGTACGATTTCTCCATGATGAAGTCAGACTTTATTTTGAAGGTTTCGAAGTATTATGTTTTTAAAATTGTTTCTGATCGTTTAAAAAAAAACTGAAAACCAAAACAAACCGTTCAGCGATCCTTTTTCTTTTCAACCTAACCAAAATTATAAACACCTGCACACTATAAGGCTCAGTGTACTATTTATTATGTTTTTATTTAAATAAAAGATTGAGCTTTTTGTTTTTTTTTTACCATGTCTTGTCCGGCAAAGAAGCACTCAGGATTGTTGTCTGAGTGCCAGGAAAAAGCCCAATAGATTTACTTTCACAGGTGGAGCATTACAGGTGACGCTTTAAAGCTCTTCTTGATATTCATAAAAAGAAACTTTATTAGAAACTGCTTTGTTACGGACACTGAGACAGAAATGGAAAGGAAAAAAAGAAGCACGGAAGAGAGAAAGGGGGGCAAAAAGGAAAAGATGAGAAAAGGAGAATAGAATGGAGGAAAGAAAAAGGGTGAAGGGAAAACAAGATAACACCCCGCTTGCTTCTACACCTGCAGAAATGTTCGTATTACCAGCTTTTTTATCGAAAGGTGCACGGTACTTATGAATGCAAGATGTATTTGGTAATTGCGGCTCAATATACAACATTTAAACATCTGTGGGTCTGAGTGTGAGGGTGCATGTGCATACAATGTTTCTCCAAAAAAATATGCAATAGTGAGTGTGAGGAGCCACAGGCCCGCCCCCTGGACCCATGTAAAACCAGTTTTGTATATGTGTCGGTGTTTGCTGGAAGTAGTCCAACACACAAGGTGGGTTTCTTGCTGCTCCCTGTTATTTGCTTTTTGTAGGATCTTTCCAACTCTGAATAAATTTAGTTTTAAATTTGCATTTTGTCTTGGTCACTTTTAGGTTTATGACAAAAATTAAGAGAATTTTAGTACATTTTATTGCTATTCTCCACACATTTGGTTCCACATTTGAACAATGTGACTGAATCAGGCTTTACAGTCCACTGTTTATAGCATAAAGAAGGGTTAGACTAAGCTTTATCCTGAGTTTGGACCAAAAAATAAATAGAAGTCTCAGTTCAACTCGTTGGGGTAACTTAGGCTGCAGCCTTTTAAAGTGTAGTTTTCTAGATCTCATTACCTTAAAATTTTGTTTTTCAGAGCACAAATGCCACAAATAAGTCTTTACTAAGAACCTGTAAAGAATTACATGACCAACATATACAACAGGTATAAAATAAAAGTGGGAAGAGATTCCAGCGAAATGGTCCTAAAGGATCTCTGTTCAGTTCAGTTCTTTAGAAATAAGGTTCAGGTTACTACAGCTAAAAGTACTGCAAACCCCTGAGGCTACATTAGATATGTTATCTCAAAACTTTGTTTCTCTTTTAATTTACTGAGAAGAATGTTCTTTCTGATGTTTTGTTACAGAGTCATGAGTATTTCTTTAAAATGAATAAATTCTTGGTATATTAATACTAACCAATTTTGACCTAATCATCTGCATTTTCTTTTCTTGATTTCCCACGTTCTTTTATAACTGTCATGGGACTGTAAAGTTTTGTAATCATCTTAATGTTTGGTAAAAACAAATAAGTCATTCAGGATTTTGAAAACGTGCAACGTGTAACGTACCATTACATTGAAATAAAAAAAAAATAATATAGATTTATATTATTATTTTTATCATCATGCTTTTTACTGATCGAAAGTTAGATACAAACCTCCCTAAATATAATAAAACACTATACTAAAGGGAATCAACTTTGGAGAAAAAAAAAATCTGTTTTTATTTGTATGGTAACACAACTGTCATGTCGAAAACCTTCTCAGTAATGAATAGAATGTCGTGATTGCCAACCACAATTCTTATAATTGCTAAAAAGCTTTTTCCACTGGCATATTTGACCATTCATAGTTTGTGATGAGCTACAAGTCTTTGAGGTTGGAACGCCATCTTACCATAACCCTAATCTTTAGCTCCCTCCACATATTCTCTCTCTGACTGAAGATGGAAGTCTCAAAAAAAACAAAATTGCTTTCAATCAGAAGAAACATGTTGGCAAAATTAAAAGCCAAAAAAGCAACTGAAATAAATACAGTTTGTATTTAAAACACATTCCTACTGTTGCAAACTATTATCAAATGCTTTAGTCCTAAATGGTGGCTTAAAAACACTAAGAACGAAACATGTCAAGATGATTGAGAGCAAAGATCGATTCAAAGACCTTCTCTGCTTTTCTGTGTAAGTAATTGATTATTAAGTGGAACCATTATTTGATACGTGTATTTTTAAGTACTCCAGCTATCTTTCACTGATAATAAAAGTTTGTTGATGATCTGATTTACAGTCATATTCAATAAATTAGAACACACATTTCCATATAGCTCGACCCTTTAAACATACTTTTCATTAGGCCCACATTTCTGTTTTAAAATGTTTTTTATTGGTCTGGTGTAATATTTTAATCATGTTTTCATTAGCTGTTAGCAAAAAATCATTATAATTAACAGAAATTTAGGTTTAAAAAATTTGTCTGTGTGGAGTTAATCTATTTAATGTGTTTCACTTAGTGAACTGAGTTACTGACATAAATGAACTTTTCAGCGATATTCTAATCTAATGAACATGATTAATAGTGTGAGAAAATAAGAAAAACTGAAGAAATATTTAAAAACGATTATATACTTTGTCGCAGCTATGTAAATACTTCCATTTAAATGATCAGTATAAAATCAATTGTCCATTGTTGCCACAAGCTCATTCAGGAGGAGGAGGGGGGATTGCTGCAAGGCCAGTGACTCCTTATTAAAATCTTTTTATAAAATTAAATAAAAAAATGCACTGTACTGGTTTATAACTATGGTGTACTTTGAATACATTCATGATTGAATCAGATTGTCTTGTTTGTTTAGATATTTTTCATGATAAATATATCACTCGTACTGGTTATCCGGAACCGGGTCGCGGGGGCAGCAGACTCAGCAGAGACGCCCAGACGTCCCTCTCTCCAGACACCTCCTCCAGCTCCTCCGGGTGGAGCCCAAGGCGTTCCCAGGCCAGCCGAGAGACATAGTCCCTCCAGCGTGTCCTGGG
>JAHUTJ010027488.1:0-10881 GCA_036250325.1 Characodon lateralis
GGGGGCATTTCTCTGTAATTCTGGCCATCCTAATTTAATTAATTGCTGAGATCTTCCAGTGAGTCGTCCACCTTGATTTTTTGGGCATGCCCCTAAAACATGCCAGGGGGGTCTGCCGGTAGGTTTATTCTCAGTGTTCTGATTGCCGAGTGAGTCGTTGAGCTGGCTGTCACTGTTTGGGATCACAGGCAGAGTTGAATCATCGTTTTACCCCATATTCACCTCCACATTCACTTCTAGTCGATGGATTTTCATCTCCAAAACAGCCAATTTCTGTAAAAGTTTGTCGAAGTCCTCTGTGGTGAAGGGAGGCATTTTGTGCTGAATAGCTGGTGTCAACTTGTCCTGCTTTCGAGTTCGATTATAAAAACATCAAAGTCCTTTACAAAAATAAAAAAATAAAATAATAATAATAATCCTTGGGAGTCACTGGTAAGAAGTAGTTTTAGTCCAATATTTCCGTAATTTTGGCTAAGAGATAAAAAGTTAGGAGTAAAAGAATGCAAGCAAGCAGGGAGCTTAGGAGAAAAGCCTCTGAGCAGGCAAAGAGGCGGAAGTGGAAAAAAAAGTGGTAGAAAATGACTGACTGACTGACAGACAGAATTTTTCATTTTCTGTAAACCATAATCATCAAAACGATAAGAAATACAGACTGGAAATACTTCACTCTAAGAGTACTGAATCCATATGTGAGTTTCACTTTCTGAACTGAGTGACAAGATATATCAAGCTTTTTATTTTTAAAAGCCTGGGTCACAAACAAATAAAATTTACTTAATTACTCAGACGTGGCAGGCTCTAAAACTGTTGTGCATTTGGATGCCAGCAAACTCTTATATTTTTACACTGCCTTGAAAAACTAGTTTGTTACAGCCACAAACTTCAATATATTCACTGGAATTTCACTGACACCTTTAAATGAAACCCAGTCAGCTAATTACTAAATGGACTCCCCCTGTATCTAATCATTTTAAGAAGTCCCATTTAGAATTTGCTACAAGGCATTTAAGGGAAAAGCAAACATGTGGAACAAGGTGCGCTGGTCAGCTAAGACCAAAATTAATCCACCTAACCCTAAACACAGCTTTAAACATGCTATGGCAAAATCTGTGGGGATGGATCTCCTTTGCGACCAGATTTAATGGGAGATGAAAGCAGTTAAATACAAGTTAGAAAGAAAACCTGGTAGAGGCAGCAAAATCTGCCTGAGACTGGGGAGGAGTTTCACCTTCCAGCAACAGAGACAACTCCAAACGTACAGCTAGAGCTACAATAGTAATGTTCAAAGCGTGTTGATGTGTTAAATGTGGTCAAATAACAGACCTAAATCCAGGGAATACATTAAGAATTCCGAAAATAGCTCTCTATCCAATCTGACTGAACTTGATAAATTTTGCCAAGAATGGTCAAAGCATTCAGTGTTGACATGTCCAAGCCAGGGGCTGACATATGAAGTATTATTTGTGTTGATGGGTGTGAATACTTTTGCCAGCCACTTTAAAATTAAGCTTAGTGGTGAAGAGGAGGACAAACTCCATCTGCAAATGTACATTATGCTATCTACGTGGGTGAAAACACTGTTATCAATATTTTCTTGGAATATTCTATTAAATTTCTTATATATTTTCTAAAATTTCTGACTATTCAACTGAAATTGATTCTGATTATGCTGTGCATGACGATTTTTTCTACGTGTTGTACTTAGACTTAAAGTGTAGGCCAAAAAGCAGGTCAATATGTTGCACAGACAATCCTTAGTACAAAAATATACAGTGAAGAACTAATTTAAAAACACCTCTATGCTTCAGTAACTTTACTGTTTGCTGTTATCTGATCATCAAACATACTGAACCTTCTATTTCTGGGTTTTCTATTGATATTTCAGTGTATCTAAAGGTACTTTCAAGAATTGCATGCTTCTGCTAGTTGCAGAAAGCAAACTGTGAGGCAGAGGTGGTGTCAACAAAAAGCTTTAAAGAACTTTATGCTGGTTGACTCACTACTTGCCAGCGGAGACTGGAGCAGAAATACACTTGTATTTAGGGGAATATTGTATTTTTTATTTCCCTTCAAGCTCTGTGGTGGTATCCAACATAGTTTCTTAAGTTACCACTGCTGGGCATTGATACGTTAGTCAGTTGAGTCCAGCTGCCTTACCTATGCTTGTATTTCTAATTATTATAAGACAAATGGAAAACAGAAACAGAAAAATAAAAAATATATAAATTTTTATGCATTGGATAAAAGGATACATTTTCCAGATGGAAAGCTCTGTGAGGCAGAGAGCGATGCACTAGCCAACCATGTCAGTAATGTGCAGAAGGTAAATGAGTGTGCATGGAGCACATCTGTCAAAGCCATTTCTCTGTAAGGCAAGGATAGGAAGAAGGGAATAAAGATAAATGTCCTGTGACATTCTGAAAGAGGGCCAAACCAAAGTGTGTTTAAACTGATCCATATGGGCTGGAACAGAAAGAGAAAGAGAGAGAAATGTCAGTCCTAATGAAGTTTGAAATATAGCTATGGTATTAAGTCGTGTATATACAGTATAAAGAAAAAAACAGTAGGGTATTACTTATGGTGTAGCAGTAGTATTTCTGATTAGGTAAAGTTAAATGTTTTTAAAGGAACAGTGGAAAGGAACCTATGGCAGAAATGGAAATTGTATGGAACTTTGTTCACTCTCGCTAGCAGGAAAAGACAATCCGAATTTTAAACCGGTCTATTCCACTCATGTTATTGCATTGAGGCTTGGCTATCATGTAACTTTGGACATTGAAAGTGAAAATATTAAAGTCGGGGAAAAATCACTGTCAAAAAAACAGAATACAGGGGGAAGTGAGTGATTTGAGCTCTTTCTTGTTATTCCTGTGACAATCACTCAAAAACTGGTTGAAACATGGAACACAAGAATCACAGCACACTTTATTAGGTATACCTTGCTAGTACTAGCTTTGACCCCATTTTGACTTTGGGACAGCCTTAATTCTTCATGGAATAGACTCAACAAGATGTCAAAAACATTCCTCACAGATGTTGGTCCATTTTGCTGAGGAAGCATCACTCAGCTGCTGCAGATTTTTCAGCCTCACATGATACGATACTCCCATTTTAACACATCCTAAAAGGTGCTCTAGATGCTTTCCTGGATTGGAACCTGGTGACGATGGAGGTCATTAGGGTACAGCGGTGGCACTTGTTTTGAGAATAGAATAGAATACAATACAATAGAAGGATTCTTTTTTTTTTTCTTATGTCCCACATCGATAAAATACAGGTGTACCAGCAGCAAAGTGAAAAGCAAATGGAAGCATGCAGATGAATACAAGTTCAAAAATACAAAAAACAAAAAATATGAATAAGAGACTGTACAGTAAGTAAAATTTAGTAGTATTATTTAAAATAGCAGACATTGTCCAACAGTGATGTTGGAAAACAATTTACAAACTTTGATTTCAACCTGTGGGTTTGTTGATAATTTACAGTTTTAAATCTAACACTAAGGAAAATATTGTACATTATATTGTACATTATAATCATTGGTCAATGATTGGTACATCAGTGGTTTTAAGTTTGTAATACTAACAAAAAATACATTCATAAATAATCATTAAAGTTTTTCACTTTCCTGTTAAGTGCAAAAAACCTACGAGGTCATACATGTACCAGCAACTTTGGACACAGATCCTTCTGTTTCCAAAGCATCTAATTACTTCAGACTATTTATTTTCTCTCCTTCCTCCTGTAGCCTCACCCAAGCACTTAGCCCATTTTTACAGTTGTCTATGTTAAGTGTAGAAACACACAGAAGAATACAGCTTTATTGGAGAGAATGTTTGGCAGTTTGTGTTTTTGATGGTAACAAAATGTGAAGTGGGTGCTACATGGCCCTCGCCATGCATGTGCAAGACTTAATGTAAACTAGCTATATTGTAGAGGGGAAATGTGATTTTTGGCAGGCTGAGATGCGGTTTGTACTGTTACAGTTGCTCTCCTTCATGCACCAGCTGAGGCTGACTTGATGTGGACTTCTGGAGGCCAGTACTTTTATTTTTGGCTCAACTATGGTCATGACATGTGGATCAAGACCAACAAAAAGCGCTGAATTAGCTTCCTCTGTAGGCTGGCTGAACTCTTTCTTAGAGATGGGCTAAGGATCTTTGTGATTTCTAAGGAGTTCGGAAAAGAGCTGCTGCTTGTTTGTGTCGAAAGGAGTCGGTTTAGGTGGTTTGGACTTCCTGGGCACCTCCCTTTGAAACTTGTGCTGCCTTGATATTTTTCAGAGGGGAGATGAAGGTCTGGGATTCCCTCCTAAATCTTAGCTGAGATAGACATAGAAAGGGGAAGGCTGGACTCATTGGAGTGTGGTTCTGTCCTTTTTAGATTAAATTTGATATTTATTTCAATTTGGTAAAATATGATAATGTAGGCAATGCAATAATACATCTAACACAGGGTGGATTTGAGTTTTTAACATGTTTGTTTATGTTTGAATGAGGTATGGAGCTGAGATGCAACTAAGTGCTGACATATCTTTTGTTGGTTTAAAGGTATATAAGACAATGCCAAAATATGAGAACAGAAAAGCAAGCAGCTAGCAGATGCCACTGTAAGAAATGTGCTATTAAGATAATTAAAAAATCCCTTTTCCAATGTTTGTCAAGCTTTGGGGACTGTCAAGCAGAAGTTCGTTTAAAAAGGGTAATAGTAATTTGACAGAGAATCCTGAACATTTAGGAAACTGGATATGGCGTAATGAGCGCTGGGACCAATTTGCAGCAGTCATGTGGAAACAGTTAACCGTAGAAATGTAATATTTGTCAAACCTCTGCTCTGACATCATCGCAGTCCTGAGACAGGATGCCGGGGCAAGGGAATGAAACTAATGAGCAAGTGTTGCAGCGGGCACAACATGGAGCCTAAGGACTGTGGAGAAAGCACTATTTTATTCACTTTCAGTAGGAAAAGCATTGTTTAACATGGCTTTCATTTCCCCATATCACATTCTGAACAGTTACTTAACATTATCTATTAAATCCATATTATGTGAGTTGAAGTATTTTAGCAGATGAAAATAAATTGTGGAAATCTGAGAGACATAAGCCAGAGACATAATCAGATTATGTCTCTGACTTACTGGCTCTGACAGTGGTGTCTGGTTTACAGCGTTTCAGTACAGTGACCCTTTCTGTCTGGTAAAACCAAGGAGAAGAGGCCACTTTTAACTGTGCTAAAACAAAATCAAAATCAGTTGTCAATAATTTTTTTGGACATTTGCTTTATGCAAGGACAGCCAAAAGGCCCATGGTAACACTGGAGAAGCTGCAGACATCCAAAGCTCCTGTAGGAGAATCTGTTCACAGGACAAGTACTACTATAATCGTATTTGTAGTAGCATCTTCTGCTTATCTGGGTCCGAGTCGCAGGGGTAGCAGTCTAAGCAGAGACACCCAGACTTACCTCTCCCCAGACACCTTCTCCAGCTCCCCTGGGGGACAGCCTGAAGTATTCCCAGGCCAGCAGAGAGACATTGCCCCTCCAGTGTGTCCTGGGCCATTCCCTAGGCCTCCTCCTGGTGGGATCTGCCAGGGGGCAACTGAAACAGATGCCTGAGCAACCTCAGCGGACTCCTCTCGATGTGGTGGAGCAGTGGCTCTACTTCAAACTTGACCCTAATGGCCGAGATCCTCACCCTATGTCTGAGGGGGGCGGGGGGGGACCCTACTACCACCAGGGGAAGTTTATTTCAGCCACTTATATCCAGGATGCCACTCTGCTATCATCCGGTCCTCAGCACGCTTGGCATCACGCTTGGCTGTCACCTGCCACAGGAGTTCCACAAGCCAACCAGAACTGATAGGACTCCTTCCTCAGCTTGACAGCATCCCTTACTGCTGGTGTCAATCACCATTTCGGGATTGCTGCCACGACAGGCAACGCAGACCTCCTGGCCACAGCTACGGGCGGCAGCATCGACAATAGACGTGAAGAACATGGTCCACTTGGACTCTTTGTCTCTAACCTCCCTTGCGCTTGAACATGGTGTTCATTATGGACAATCTGTGACTGGCACAGAAGTCCAACAAAAAAACATTACTTGGTGATGGTCAGATCGGGGATGACATTCCTCCCAATCACACCCCTCCAGGTGTCACTCTTGTTTGCCACGTGGTTATCGAAGTCCCCTAACAGAATGATGGAGTCCCCGAGAGGGAAGGTGTCCGGCACGCTCACCAGGTAGTCTGCACCGCTGCCCTGACCTGAAGGCACAGAGACCCTCTCATCCACTGAGGTAAACCCCAACTTGAGATGACTGAGCTGGTTGGTGACAAGCAAACCCACCTTTGCCCACCACCTTTCCCCAAGATCCACTCCAGAGTAGAAGAGAGTCCAACCTCTGTCAAGGAGCTGGGTTCCAGAGCCCACACTGGGCATGGAGGTCAGCCAGACTATTCCTTGCCGATGTCTCTTAACCTCCCACACAAGCTCTGAAGATCAGGTCGTTAAGGTCTCTGCCTTCGACCACCACCCAATCCTATTTGCACCAGTCCGTCATGGATCTGCTTACCACCTGCATCAGCAGATCCATGAGGTACCGGGGATGGCCTTGCGTTTCTCGTTCAGGGTTGGCCTGGCCGAGTGCTACAAGGGGTAACCCGGCCACTGAATGATTGCTGATTAGACCTGACCCCAGCCCTGACTCCATGGTGGGGGCTCCAGGCCACCGTACTGGGTGACGCCACATGACTCGTTCTACTTGTCCTCATGAAGGCTTCTGAGAAACGTTAAAATAAGAAGTCCAATTTGAAGCTGGCCTTTGGCTATATTTGAGACACAACCATTGTGAACACACCAGCTTGAGTGTGAAAACACGGTGGTGGTAGCTTCATGCTGTGGGGATGCTTTGCCTTAGCAGCGACAGAGAAGTAGGTCATAGTGGATGGGAAGATGGAGGGAGCTAAAAACACGGCAAATGTAGAAAAAATATTTTAAAGGCCGCAAAAGATTAGAGCAAAAGTTTACCTTCCAGCAAGACAATTGCCCAAAACATAAAAAAAGCTACAATGGAATGCTCTAGATCAAAGCATGTTCATATTATAGACTGGCCCGGTCAAAGTCACACCTCTATGCAATTTAGAACCTGTGGCCAGACTTGAACACTGCTGTTCATAGATGCTTTCTATACAATCAAAGTGAACTTGGGCAACTTTGAAAGGAACAGTGTTTTAGTTTCTAGAACTGCAACGCTGGTGTAAACATAACCAAATGGCTTGTAAGTCTGGTAAAAACACAAAAGTTTTGTTGTTATGTGACAAATATTTGCAAAGCACTTCATATTTAGTGAGCATTTAAGTGGTCTTGGGGCTCCCTTCTTGTTTGGAGGCCCCTTAGTAGTAGCACTGTTTGTTTGTACCTCAGTTTACAGTTCTATTTATGATCAGTCAAAGTTGTCAATGAGTACAAAAAATGCCTTCTAAAGTAAATTGGCCTTTAATTTCCTTTTTCTGTTGTTTTTTTTTTTTCCTAACAAGTTTTTAAATTTGTATCTAACATAGTTGATTTCAAAGAAAAATAAACTTCTTAATTCATGTCTATTAGCATTTCATTGCACAGGAGGAGACCACCCTCGCTGTAGGCTGAAGGCAAAAGCACATTAACACACAAACATACCTGCGTGCGAACATCCATCCAAAATTACCTGGATGCTACACCTGTAGTAAAAATATGCAGGCAAACACATATTTAGTGGTGAACTCATTTCTGGGAACTAACATAAATGCATGGTTTTAAAAGGGGTTTCTTTTTTTCCTTTTATCACAGCAAGGCCCGGCTGATTGAGATGACATGGTAGGTTAATGAATGTCAGAGATTTTGTCTACAATTACACACACACTGAATACCCACAGCTGGCTCACCAAGGAGACCACACGCACTCCCTTGTGCTTTTGAACACATGAAACAAACTGAGTCACAATCAAGACTACTGATCCCTTTCACACACATCCACTTACACCCATATGGGATGCAGCAATGGTAACTGTTTGTGGGATCAGTGGGAACACCAGTGGTGACTCCAGTCAGCTCTGGAGATACATTTGATCTTTTAAAATGTGTTAAAGCTTCTTCACTTTTTAAATAAAACTGATAGAAAGCTGCCACAAAACATATCTGATACATTATCTTGTGTTTTCTTTTTACATTCCTTGTGAAATAAAGACTCTTTCAGAATGTTTTCAGCAATAACGGGGTCATTTTGCAGTGTGGGAAAGAGAAGCAGACTCATGCACAAGACATCTATTTTTCCTCCTCCTGTATTTGTTCCTGTATTTCGTCGCTCCCACTGTCTGCTTCCTCTCTCCCTCCTTTCTCTGGGATTCTGGGGAAAGTCCCACTTACTCTTCTCATTTCTCTCTTTCCCTCTTTACATTCCTTTACTAAGTGGAAGGCAAAAGGGCCCCCTTCACACTGTAGGAACTCCAGGAGTTTATGTGGGTTAAACTTAGCGTGATTGTGAGAAAATTAGTATTTCTAATTGGAAGTGTCCATAGTGCTCTGAAAAAGATTTGCCTCTATTTGTAACAATAGACAGCAAAGTTCAGGAAGCTGCAAACATGTTGGGGCATTGCACTGTCTCTGTGCGAGTTTATGTACGTGCATGAGTTGGCCTTCAATTGCTTGAGCAGCTGCACGCCTCTTACAGGCCCAGAGCAATCAGTGTTCCAGCTGCACATTTCTCTCACTCAGCCGACTGAAACCATTACTTTGTTAAGCTCTTGACTGATGTCTTACTGCAAAGTTACAAGCAGGGATCATGAATACATTTAGATAAGATGAAATTAAACACACTTCTATATCAGAAAGAACTAAATACTTCCTGCAGCTAATCATAAAAATCTAATTTAAGTTATCTGTGTCAAAAAAGACTGATTTCTTCAAACTTTTGCAAAGAGACAAAAGTTTTTGCAGAGACATTCTGTACTGTTATGGCATTCCTGGTATTATAGAGCTGGTAGTTACAGGAGTATTGGTTAGCAATAGTTGTTGCAAAATTATTCATATTTTTCCTAGTTAATGTAGAAAGAATAAGTAATGTCCGTTTTTTCTTTACATAATAATAATAGAAAACTGGCTAGGGGCAACAATAATTATAGTGGCTGTGGTATATGTAATTGCAGGTCAAATTGTTTGGTTGTAGATCTGAGTTCGTACTAATATTAGTAATATACAAAGTTGCAGCTGTATAAGAACTGCTCACATTTCCATAACAGAAGTAGTGGAAATTAAATCTTAGTATAAATCCAGCTATCCTGTGGAGTCCTCAGGGGTTTGAAAGAACACAACAGTGAAAAACAGCACAATGAAAACCAAGGACCAGAGCAGACGGTGAGAAGGTTGTGGAGACGTTTAAAGCAGGGTTAGGTTCCCAAACACTACCTTAACCTTTGGACATCTCACAGACAACTGTTTGATCTGCAGTCATATTCAATAAATTACAATATGCATTCCAGTGAGGCTTGCTTGTCAGATGAAAAGTACTTTTTGTAAATACATATTTTAATTAACAGAAATAGAGACTTCAAATCATCACTCTGTGTATAAATCTATGTAATGTGTTTCACTTAGTGATAGAGTTACTGAAATAAATGCAGTTTTCAACAAAATTATTGAATATGATTCTATTATCCTAACATAGCATGAGCATAGTATAATGGAAATCATACCCTTCAGACATGCCCATTCAGTCTAACCTGACAGGCCAAGAAAGGAAAGCATGAATCAGAGAAGCAACCAAGAGCTCCACGGTAACGCTGGAGGAGCTGCAGAGATCCACAGCTTAGATAGGAGAACCTGCCTGCAAAACAATTCTTAGTCATGCACTCCCCAATATGGATGAAAGCAAGAAGAAAGGAACTCCTGAAAGAAAGCAATTAGAAGTCCTATTTGCAGGTTGCCACAAGCCATGTAGGGGACAAAGAATACCTTTTAGAATGAGTTGCTCTGGTCAGAACAGACCTACATGTAAAACAAGGTATGTGGTGTTGTAAAGGAGACCAACAGTCCTATTACAACATGAAATATGATTATTGATGTTATGTATGATTAGATTATAGACCAAACTTTATTGTAGTTCTGTTGAGACATTTTAAACACATTATGGAGAAGCAGGGGGACAGGCCATCCTTTCTGTCTAAAGAGAGTGTAGATACAAATGGAAATTTGTGTTTCCTTAGATTTCTGTTTGTATAACTTCTTAGTTTAACAGTGTACCTGTTTAGTTGAAAATCACTCACCTCTTCCTGGTTTGACTCCTCAGCAGGGTGTGGCAGCAACAGGGAAAGTCACAGAACACAGAAGCACTGATCCAGAAGTACTTTCTGTGGGAAGGAAAAGTAAATGTTAATGGATGTAGCTCCATTAGTCATTTCATCTTGAAAGAAAGAACAGATAAACTCTGAGCCAGTTTTCAAGGTTAGAGTCTGAAAGAGAGCGCATATAATTAGTTAAGGTAAAAGCTCAGTCAGTAGCTAAGTCTAGGAGAGATAAAGGGTTAAACACTGAAAGACAGGGCCATGTGGATCATCAGTAGAGGATGAGCATTAAGTTGTTGCAAGCAGAGGCTTGGATGATGCCCCTCTCCAGAAAGGTGTCACAGGTATACACAGAGTCAGGCCAGGTGTAGCTTCTAGGAAGAGAAAAAAGAGTGAGAACAAAGTTAAAAGCTGAAATAACAGCAAATGATGCAAAATTGGAGAGTAGTGTGAGAATGTAGCGAAGAGGGTGAAAGTTGCCATTATGTCCTCCAGCAGCCTAAGCCTATAGCAGCATAACTACAGATATAGCTCAGGATAACCAAAGCCACTCTAACTATAAGCTTTTATC